>PISW01015840.1:0-15389 GCA_004023785.1 Mungos mungo
CCCCCCCCCGGGCACAGCACAGGAGCCCAGGGAATGTTGCATAGAGCCTTCATAGAGGAGATGTTAGAGCAGAGTGGGCGCCAGCAGGATGCAGAGGGGACACCCAGCGGGTGGTCTGGGAACCCAGCGACAGCGAGAAGGAGCTGCTGCGGGTGTGGACCCGGAGGAGAGGGGGTCTGGAGGGTCTGGGGGAATGCGGAGGCTGTGGGAGACCGAGGGGGTCCCGGTTCAGTGAGCTTCCAAACCTTTAGAGAGATTTGGGATGTGTTGTTAGAGAGTAAATATAAACAGAAATAGCTTTGTTTTAAGAAATTTATTTTAACGTTTAAATCCCAGTAGTTGACCTTTGAAAGGTAGAAGTCTGAGGACAAATTTTCATCTTCCTCCTAAAATAACATTAAATAATTTTTACATTTGTAAACAGATTTTGGATGAATGTTTATAGCTTGCATTGGACAGAGGGTAGTTTTTTTGTTGTTTTTTAATAAAGAAATACCCAAACAATGTGCAGAGCTCAGTACTCAGCAAGGGAGCTTGTGAGACCGGACGAGTCCAGAACTGGACACGCCTGGTGGTGGTGTTAGTCGCAGCCCAGATCATGCCAAGTGGTCCTGAGACAGCCGTGTGACACTCACGTGCAGAGACACTGGGATTTGGCCAGTGAAACCGAATCCTGGCTCTGTCATTCCCTAGCGAGTCTTTCTGAGCTTCTCCTGGCCTCAGTTTCTCATTCAAAGTGATGATTCTAGTACCTAACTTATGGTTCTGAGGGCTAAGTGACAGACTCCACAAGAAGTGCTGAGTGGCGTCGAGCGTGGTAGACGGTAAACGGTGCTGTGATAGTTGTGCGTTTGCGTTCCCCACCCCAGAGGCCCTCACGTACACCCGAGCCTCCCAGCTGGGGCGCCCGGCGGCATGTAGCGTGTGCGCGGGAGTTTGTGGGGACGCCTGTAGCGCAGGGGTCCCCCTAGGAACACCACCGTTCTCACTGCAGGAGGAGTAGCTTTCTCCTAAGTGGCAGTCACATTATAGACACCCTTTCGGTGTAGAAAATACAGTCGAAGGTACCCAATGACTGCAGGTGACCACAGCAGCCTGGGAGGGGGGTCGTCTGTCCAGGATAACCCGGCGGGAAGTGCGGGCCTGGGACCAGCGGCTGGGTCTTTGCCACTTCCAAAGGCCAGTGTCCTTGGCTCTGTTACACTTCCTCCCAAGGCACTTCTGAAACCCAGCTTTCTGATGTTCTGCTCTGCTATTTCAGACACACAGCTGTTCTCTTAGAAAAAGGTGTTTTCAAAGAGTTGAACAAGTGTTTTTAAAAGAATTCAGACTACACACGTCTTAGTTATTACTGCATAACAAATTTTCTCAAAATGTAGTGGCTGAAAACAAACATTTACTACCGTTTTTCTGGGTCAGGAATCTGGGTCCCCACCCTAGGTGATGCTGGCTCAAGGTCTTTCACGAATCTGCACATAGGGTTTGAGCCAGGGTGCAGTCGCATCTGAGGCCCGACGGGTGGGGATGGGGGTCCATTTGCACGCTTCCACGATTGCTGTGGCCGCTGGCTTCCCTCAGAGCAAGCGTGAGTACGAGCGCCCAAACCTTGAAAGTGACATGCTAATGTCTCCGCTGGTCTGCCAGCAGCGAGTCCGGCCCGCACTCGGGAAGGGGACAGATTACCCAAGGCCTGCCTGCCAGGAGGAGGGGAGGATTGTGCCTTAAAGGCTGCCTACTGCTTACTAGATATTATCAAAATTAAGTGAATAAAATTCTGAAATGTTACTGTTCAAGAAGAAAAATCAACCATGAGTTATTCATTAAATGACTAAACTTTTAAATATTTTGCCTTTAATAGTAATCTGTACTCACCAGGGGTTTTTTTTGGTCCTTTCTTTCTCTTCAGGGGAAGAATGCATTTTTCAAAGACCTAACTTCAATTCAGTTACTACCTAGTGGGGAAATGGATCCAAATTTTATTTCTGTACGACAGCAGGTAAATTACAATTACTGGCTTTTGTTTTTGTTTCTCAGAAAATAATAGTAAATAATAGTAATAATAGTCTTAAAGGATGCTCACTTCCCAGATGTTGTTGAGAGCCATTTTTCCTTTCAGTTAAATGTTCCTCTTTGATAATTAGTTGTATGGAAAAGCTACCCTGATTGAGAAAAGCCAACAGCTACTTTGATTTAGACACGTGTAAGTGAAATCACTAACAGTGCCACGTCCTGCCCCACTTTTGAGTTCTTACTGAAAGTCGTCAGTGCAGCCGTCCAGGCCCAGCACTCGGCCGTGAAGGACCGAGAGTCCTCGGAAGAGGCACCAGCCACTCCTTTTGGGAAAGACCAGGATTGGCCGGTTCTGGCGGTGGATTTGGCTCATCACCTCCAAGTCAGTGAAGATGTCGTCCGAAGGCATTACGTGGGGGAACTCTACAACTACGGAGCCGACCACTTAGGAGAAGAGGTACTGTCGCCCCGTGAGTGTGAGGTGGGCGCTCAAGTTAGAGACTTTATAGTGGGAGTGAAGAATCAGGAAAGTCTATTAAGCTTTTTGCTTTTCTTTCTGTTAGAACTACTAGGCACAAAAACAAAAGAATACTAAAATATGAAACTCAGCAGTTGCCTGTTTCTGGCCTGTGTCAACACTCCTCCGGCGTGTCAGGCCTGTTCTGTCCCAAGGGCACAGCAGCAGACAACACAGAGCAGATCCCTTCCCTGTGGGCTTGCTAGTCTGCTGGCCGGAGGCAGCACGCAGGCTTCTGTCCCCAGGGACAAGCACCGTGACGAGCAGGAGCTCCTATATGACGGGGGTCGGGGTGACATGGGAACCGAGCCCCCGAGGAGAAAGAAGATGCACCCGTTAAACAGAAAGCCGGGGCTGCTGAGCTTGCGGCCGAGTAACGCCAAGTGCAAAGGGCTCGTAGGGGGCCTGGCTTGGCAGCGTGCAAGCCCAGAAGGGCCGGCGTGGGGGACCGAACACAGCACAGAAGGGTGGAGTCTGAGATGAGGTGGGAGGTTGGCAGGGGCCAGATCATGTCTCGTAGCTCATCGTGATTCAAAGTGTGTTCAGAAGCCATTAGAAGATTCTAAGCAGTCATAATGTGATTTTAAGTCCCCTTCTTTGCCAGAAATTTGAAAAATGACTCTTCTAGTCACGTTGAATTAAAGAATTAGGGGAAAAGGGGCACCTGAGTTGCTCAGTTGGTTAAGTGTCCAACTTCAGCTCAGGTCATGATCTTGTGGTCTGTGATTTCAAGCCTCGTGTCACACTCTGTGCTGACAGCTCAGAGCCTGGAGCCTGCTACGGATTCTGTGTCCCCACCTCTTTCTGCTCCTCCCGCACTTATGCTCTCTCAAAAATAAATGTTAAAAAATTTTTAAAAATAAAAAAAAAACTTTTTAAATATTTATTTATTTTTGAGACAGAGAAAGATCATGAGCAGGGGAGGGTCAGAGAGAGAGGGACACACATAATTGGAAGCAGGCTCCAGGCTCTGAGCTAGCTGTCAGCACAGAGTCTGACGCAGGGCTCGAACCCACGAACTATGAGATCATGTCCTGGGCCTGGCCCAAAGTCGGACGCTCAACTTAATGAGCCACCCAGGAGCCCACCCCCCCACCCCACCAAAAAAAAAACACTTTTTAAAAAAAATAGTTTATTGCCAAGTTGGTTTCCATATAACATCCAGTGCTCTTCCCCACAAGTGCCCTCCTCCATGACCATCACCCGTGCCCTTCCTCTTCACCCCCTCCCTCTTCAGCCCTCTGTTTTCAGTATTCAAGAGTCTCATGATTTGTCTCACGCCCTCTCCCTGACTCTTTTCCCCCCCCTTTCCCCTTCCCATGGTCCCCTGTTAGGTTTCTCCTGTGAAAATAAATGGTATCTGTGCTTCTCTGCCCGACTCACTTCGCTTAGCATGACACCCTTGAGGTCCATCCACTTGGCTACAAATGGCCAGATTTCATTCTTTCTCATTGCCATGTAGTACTCCATTGTGTATATATATACCACATCTTCTTGGTCCACTCATCAGGTGATGGACATTTAGGCTCTTTCCATGTTTTGGTTATTGTTGACAGTGCTGCTATGAACATTGGGGTACATGTGCTCCTATGCATCAGCACTTCTGTATCCCTTGGGTAAATCCTAGCAGTGCTATTGCTGGGTCCTAGGGGAGTTCTATGGATAGTTTTTTGAGGAACCTCCACACTGTTTTCCAGAGCGGCTGCACCAGTTTACATTGCCACCAACAGTGCAGGAGGGTGCCCGTCTCTCCACACCCTCGCCAGCATCTATAGTCTTGATTTGTTCATTTTAGCGACTCTGACTGGCATGAGGTGGTATCTCAGTGTGGTTTTGATTTGTGTTTCCCTGCTGATGAGTGATGCTGAGCATCGTTTCATGTGTCTGTTGGCCATCTGGATGTCCTCTTTGGAGAGGTGTCTATTCATGTCTTCTGCCCCTTTCTTCACTGGATTATTCATTTTTCGGGTGTGACGTTTGGTGAGTGCCTTGTAGATTTTGGATACTAGCCCTTTATCTGATATGCCATTTGCCACTATCTTTTCCCATTCTGTCGGTTGCCTATTAGTTTTTTTTAATTGTTTCCTTTGCAGTGCAGAAGCTTTTTATCTTGATAACGTCCCAATAGTTCGTTTTTGTTCTTGATTCCCTTGCCTTTGGGGATGTGTGGAGGAGGAAATTGCTGCGATTGAGGTCAAGGAGGCTATTTCCCGCTGTCTCCTCTAGGGTTCTTAAGGTTTCCTCAGGTCCTTCATCCACTTGGAGTTTATTTTGTGTATGGTGTAAGAGAGTGGTCTAGTTTTATTCTTCTGCATGTTGCTGTCCAGCTCTCCCAGCATCACCTGTTGAAGAGGCTGTCTTTTTTTTTTCCATTGGATACTCTTTCCTGCTCTGTCAAAGACTAGTTGGCCGTACATTTGTGGGCACAGTACTGGGTTCTCTATTCTATTCCATTGGTCTATGTGTCTGTTTTTGTGCCAATACCATACTGTCTTGATGATGACAGCTTTGTAGTAGAGGCTAAAGTCTGGGATTGTGATGCCTCCCGTTTTAGTTTTCTTCCTCAATATTACTTTGGCTATTTGGGGTTTTTTGTGGTTCCATACAAATTTTAGGATAGTTTGTTCTAGCTTTGTGAAGAATGCTGGTGCGATTTTGATTGGGATTGCACTGAATGTGTAGATTGCTTTGGGTAATAATGACATTTGCACAATGTTTATTCTTCTGATCCATGAACACAGAATATTTTTCCATTTATTTGTGTCTTTCTTAATTTCTTTCACAAGCTTTCTATAGTTTTCATCGTTACAGGTCTTTTACATCTTTGGTTAGGTTTATTCCTAGGTATTTTATGGTTTTTCATGCAGTTGTGAATGGGATCAGTTTCTTGATTTCTCTTTCTGTTGCTTCATTACTGGTGTATAAAAATGCAACCAATTTATGTACATTGATTTTGCACCCTCTGACTTTGCTGAATTCAAGGATCAGCTCTAGAAAGTTTCTGGTGGAGTCGATCGGGTTTTCCATGTAGAGTATCAGGTCATCTGCAAAAAGTGAAAGTTTGACTTCTTTGCCGATTCTGATTCCTTTCATTTCCTTTTGTTGTCTGATTGCTGATTCTAGGACTTCTAGCTCTATGTTGAGTAACAGTGGTGAGAGTGCACATCCCTGTCGTGTTCCTGATCTCAGGGGGAAAGCTCTCAGTTTTTCCCCATTGAGGGTGATATTAGCTGTGGGCTTTTCATAAATGGCTTTTATAATGTTTAAGTAAGTTCCTTCTATCCCGATTTTATCGAGGGTTTTTATTAAGAAGGGATGCTATACTTTGTCAAATCCTTTTCCTGCATCTATCGATAGGATCCTATGGTTTTTATATTTTCTTTTGTTAATGTGATGTATCACATTGATGGAATATTGAATCAGCCCTATAACCCAGGAATGAATCCCACTTGATCATGGTGGATAATTCTTTTTATGGGCTGTTGAATTTGATTTGCTAGTATCTTGTTGAGTATTTGTGCATCTGTATTGGCCTGTAGTTCTTTCTTTTTGTTGGGTCTCTGGTTTGGAATCAAAGTGATGCTGGCTTCATAGAATGAATCTGGAAGTCTTCCTTCCACTTCTATTTTTTGGAATAACTTGAGAAGGATGGGTGTTAACTCTGCTTTAAATGTCTGGTAGAACTCCCCTGAGAAGCCATCCACCCTGGGCTTTTATTCATTGGGAGATTTTTGATAACTGATTCAATTTCTTCACTGGTTATAGGTCTGTTCAGATTTTCTATCTCTTCCCATCTGAATTTTGGTAGTGCATGTGCATTTAGGAATTTGTCCATTTCTTCTAGATTGTCTAGTTTGTTGGCATATAATTTTTCATAGTAATCTCTGATGATTGCTTGCATTTCTGAGGGATCAGTTTTAATAGATCCATTTTCATTCGTGATTTTGTCTATTTGGGTGTTCTCTCTTTTCTTTCTGAGGAGCCTAGCTAGAGGTTTATCTATTTTTTCAAAAAATCAACTCTAGCTTTCATTGGTCTGTTCAATTGTTTGTTGGTTTTTTTTTTTTTTGGATGGTTTATTTCTGCCCTGATCTTTATTATTTCTCTTCTTCTGCTGGGTTTGGGATGCTCTTGCTGCTCCCTTTCTAGTTTCCTCAGGTGCTCTGTTAGATTTTGAGTTTGTGCACGCCTCTGTTCTTGGAGAGCAGAATACTGTGGCCTTTAAGTTCTTCTCAGTTTGATAGTTGTGGGCAGAGATTACTGAGCTCCCTACTTCTCTGCCATCTTGCCGCTCCTCCTCCCAAGAAAATTTTTTAATAAAAAAACTACGGGATAAGAAAAATTAGGTGAATGCTAAATTTGACTTGGAATTTTTTTTTGGTTTTACACATGGCCACTGCTCAAGACTGAATGAGAATCTCTTCACTGGCAAAGCCTTTCCTGGAGGAAATAAGTCTCTTAGCTCTTACTCGATGTTTGCCCTGTTCACCTCCTCAGGCCATCCTCCAGGTTCACGACAAGGAGGTCCTCGCCTCTCAGCTGCTGGTGCTGACAGGACAGAGACTGGCGCACGCGCTGCTCCACGCCCAGACGAAGGCAGGCATGGAGCTGCTGGCCCGGCTCCCCCCCACGCTCTGCACCTGGCTGAAGGCGATGGTGAGTGCAAGTGGGCGTGAGATCCAGGAGGCCGCTGGGTGCTGTCTCTCTGTTTGTTTTGTCTAAAGAGAGACAGAGAGATGCAGAGAGCAAGCGGGGGAGGGGCAGAGCGAGGGGGAGAGAATCCCAGGCAGGCTGTGTGCTGTCAGCCCAGGGCTGACATGAGGCTCGATCTCACCACCCGTGAGATCATGACCTGAGCCAAAATCAAGTCGGACGCTTATCCGACTGAGCCGCTCACGCACCTTTGGATGTTTTCTTAAATGCATATTTATAAACGGTTAAGGAGAAAATTTAAATTACAAGTTTAACTTAGGTCCAAAGAAAAGCGACCTAACTCTTCTGATAACTCTTAAGTGACTAACAGTTACCGTAGTGTATGACTATTTTTTGTCCCATTTGCAGAACCCCCAAGATCTTCAAAACACAGAAGTGCCAATCGCAACAACAGCCAAACTAGTACATAAAGTAATCGAGCTTCTACCAGAAAACCACGGGCAGTACAGTCTAGCCTTACACCTCATCGAAGCCGTAGAAGCCATATCTATTCCTTCTTTATGACACAGAGACTGAAAACCATCTACAGCTGTGTGACTAGAACAACATGAATTAGTGCATGGTAATTTACATAGTTAAGATCTGGAATTTTATGGAGGAGTTCATCTTTTTTCTTTTGTAAAATAAAAATACATACTACTTTTAAAAGTGCAGTTCTGGCTAAACCTATTCCTTTCATTAATATTAAAGATAAAATATAAACAAGTATCAATTATACTATTAATTACAGATATTTTATGTTTATTTCTAATTTAAGCACTTTAAGTAGCTTTATTGGTAAACTTTGCTATTTCAAATGGGTTATAATTTACAGATTATGTTATTATCAGATTCTATATTTTGTACTCAAAATGTTATTGTAATTAAATTTGAATGTGTTCATGTATAGTCCCCATCAGTAAATTAGGGAAACCTCTCACTCGCTTTTGTTGGCATGCTCCGACCCCACGCCCCGGGCCGCTGCCTAGAGCTCTGGATGTGACAGGCTCTCTCCCCAGAGGATACGCGGCCACCACTGGAGGATGACCTTGCCCTGGAGGAGGAATGGGTTCAAGATCCTCACATTCATCAGAAGGGACACCAAACAGAACCCTTAACCTGCTGTACTCGCCAAGACTGAGAATCTGAGATGCAAGCAACACAGCACAATTCCTTACAGTGTAAGCGGAGATGGACTTTGTGCCAAGATTCAAAGTTGTATCCACCTTAGGTAATTGTAAAAATGTTTTATCTTGTAAAATATATGTTTAAAAAAGGGCAAAGATGCTAAAAATTTAAGTCCAACTGTATTTTTCCTAAATGTGTTTAGAAATGTCTGCCTCTGGGATCTGGTAATGTTCTCTGTGCTTGGGAACAGCACAGAAAAGGCTCATTGAGATTACGGCTCTGCAAACCTACCTCACAGCTGGGTGGAGAGAACAGGTAATTTTGTACCCTAGAGTGCCTAGTGAAGTCCAAGTGCTGAAGAATTGTTGATTAAAACAGATTAACCAAAACTCTGTAAAAAGTGCTTTCAGCTCTGCAAATACCAAGTACAATGGTATATTTCTGGAATGTAGCCATACCGTGCAATCACTGACCTCTGTCCTGGATCACAGGTGGTGTTCGTAGTAACTTGTTGTGATACAGAAGTTTGCTTCTTCACTTACTTGGAAGAAGCCAACTTTAACTGTAGAGCCGAGGAGCGTGCCCCTCAAGGGTTAAAGAAAAAAGTCTAAAAGTCATGTCTGAGGATAGCCCAGTGGGTGTCCCCAGTGTAATATCCCAGTTCTTTTTAACTAAAAGATCACACCCGAATAAGAACTTAAGGTCTACAACTTAATGATTACTGTTTAAAAATCCTGGGAGAGCGAGCTGAGCGAGGTCTTGAACAGCTGGGCAAGAGCCCGCCGTCCAGCAGCGCCGAGAAAGACCGAAAGCCCAACATCTCGGCCTCCGCTTGGGTCTCCGCTGCCCCATCCAGACACATCCGTGTGGTTTCCTGTAAACCTACCTGGCTTTATATAGTCACTTGTTCTATGCATCCTGAGAGCTTAGTTCTTCCTGTAATTTTTCTAAATACTCTGAAAGTAGTTCTGAATTTTGGAGGCTGGTCAAAGAAACTTTAAATCCTCACTTTGATCCAATGATCACTTCTGGGGGAAGGGGTACCTAAAAAGCATTTTAGAGAATAAAACTGGTGACGCTTACTCATTCTGGTAGGACTCCTACTCAAAGCTGGGGATTGTTGGGAGTATTATTAGCTGAAATATGGCTCATAGAAGCATAACAAATCACCGAATTACAAATCTCTGTAGTCACATATGTAATCTGAAAATGGACTGTTCACAGAATTTTAAAATTGAATTCTGAGTTACATGGTTAAGAAAAGCAGTTACATATTTTACTATCTGTAGAGTCACAAATAAAGGAATTAGACTGTAAGTAGAATGGGTGGTTTCTGAAACAAAGGTCTGCTGCACTCAGCGATGAGGCGCCGGTGACCAGCAGTTTTCCTAGTTAGAACTTCCCACCCTCCCCTTCTTCATTACCATCCAGTAGGCGTTCTGGACCTCGTTCAGTTCCACTACGTACTGCTGAGGAGAACAGTGTTCAAATCTTCATAACTTCGATGTTACAGGTTGTGTTTAGATGTAGAACTAGAAGAGCCAGAATAAACTAGGTGGAGAGGACACAGCCCTGACCTTCTAAAGGCTTCATACTATTGCAAAACTAAGCAGTTTCACCTTTGTTAATAAAAATTCATGGAAGGTCAAAGTAAGCACTGTTACATTCAATTGCCTTTAAAAAAAAAAAAAAGAAATGGTTAATTAACAAAAGAAAAAAGCGATTTAATGATATTAAGCTTGTGTGGAATCCCTTACAAGTTGCTGCTGTTCATTCATTTAATAAGACACCGATCTCTGTAAAGCGCTCCACAGCGCCAGCCCGTTCTCCCCGACAGGAATGAATTTGTTGGGCTTCTACAAGTTAGACTTCTGCTGACAGAATGAGCCAGCCCTAGCAAGATTTTAATCCAATACTGAACTGTTTATAAAACGCTCTTATCCAATGTACTGTAAGTAGTGACCTTCTGTACATACTTCTGTGTGTCTGTTCATTGTTGTGAACTTATGTGTGTTAGTGAAATAAATTTTCAGCTTTCATGTTTCAACATAAATAGAAGTGTTAAGATTTCCTCCCCTCTTGAAGGAGAATAACAAGTTTGGTGGTGATGTGCTGTGAAAAGGTTGACGTTCACGAGCAAGGCAGAAAGATATCACTCTTCTTGTTTCTTAAGGGAAAAATCTCTGCCATTTGCCTTCAAAACCGTATTTTTTAAAACTTCACCAATATCAGTGATTTTCCAGATGGCTTTATTTTTAGACATTATAGAACTTAAATCCCGAGTCAAGAAGATTTATAAAATATAAAACGTTTTCTCGTCAGCCGCCTTTGAAGGCAAACATATTCAGTGTCTCTGTTCTGAATAAATCCATTATGGATCTGTCTAGATCCATCTACGTATTTATATTTTTCTGCATGAATATAAATATATGCACATTTTTTATCTAATACAGGACAAACCTGTAGTTCTGAATCTGCCCCTTAGCCTCCACCGTTTACTCCTCCACTGGTTACCTAACGCTCAGGCTTCCCGCGGGGCTGGACACACTCGCAGCGAGCGGTCAGCGGCACGGTGAGCTACTGCTTTCCGCCGACGACGTCCGCGCACCGGGGGCAGAGCGTGTCCGAGGACTCGGCGGTGAACTTCCAACAGCGAGGGCATTTCTCTTTGGTAGTTGGCATGACGATCACTTTATACGAAGACTCTTCACGAATATCACCCCCTGTGAGAGGAGGACATGAAGAGTATTTCTGACAGGCCACTCAGTTTGTGTCTCTAGTTCCTGGGAACTTCTTCCCGGGGCAAGCTGGTCAGTACCGCTTCGTCTGCCGCTGCGTGAGCAGCCCTGACCGTGGCCTCACAGCCTGGGAGACCCTGAGTGAGGGGAAAGTCGCCGAGTTCCGTATCTCCTCGGGCAGAGCGGCCCTCCTGGCCCTTACTTCGTCCAGGGATAGTTCGGACCAATTACTCCGCCTCTCTAGCTACATAATGGTTTTTAAAAGAGCCAAATTATAGTGACAGCTGCAGTGTTCCCACTTCAAACTTCTTGGTTTGAAAAAAAGAGAAAAATTTCTCCATTATTAATACTCAGACTTCAGACTGAATATAGATAAGAAAGTTATTTTCTAGCCATTATACAAAGAACGTACATTAACATTTTGAAAAGCAAGTGAGAATCTTTACTACGTGGTCAGTGCTCCCAGGCCTCAGGTTTAAGCTGATGCCCACAAGTTAGCCTCCCGCGTCCCGATGGCACCTGCAAACTACGGCAAACACAGGCCGCATCAGCTTTCCCAGAGACCCCACGTGGTGCTCTGTTACTGTTACTGGGCCTCCACTTCCACGGCTGCGAGCCCCTGCTGCTGAGAGACCACCGTGGGCATGAGCTCACTAAAGCTGCCTCCTCAGCCCTTCACTAAGAATGGCTCGATCTTGGGGCGCCTGGCTGGACTGAGTATCTGGGTTGATCATCTGACTCTTGATTTCAGCTCACATCATGATCCCAGGGTCGAGGAACCGAGCCCCGCATAGGGCTGTGCACTGAGCATGGAGACCATCTCTCTCTCCCTCTGCCCCGGGCCCCTGTTGGCGCTCTCACTCTCCCTCAAATTTTAAAGATGGCTACATCTGTTAATATAGGGTGTGCAAAATAAGCAATTTCAGAACACCGGGGAAGGGCAGGCTAGGCAGTACGAGGGACGGCGTATCAAAGGACAGGAACACAAAAAGCCAACGGGAATGAGTGAGGCCAACCGACTTCACACACAATGACACCGATCAGTTGTTCACAGGACAGGAAGGAGAGCTCTCTCCTCTCCCCAGGCCTGTGTCCCCAGATCACCATGCAGGACACTCCTGAGAGCTGGTTTAGACACGGGGGCCAGTTTCCATAGACTGATGTATTCCAAGAACGGATCTGCAGGGGCCCCAGGTCCCTCCCGTCCGTACCTTCTAAATTGATCAGGAACGTCCCTTTGTGCTCAACTGCATCTTCGGTTAGTGTTCGTGGATCCTCAGGGAGTAACGTTGTCTGGGAAGCCATCATTAATTCATTCAACTGAGAGGTGCTGGAAGTCTCCTCGGCTTGTAGCATCTGGGGATGAGCAGTCAGAGTTACCATCTCAATGTTTACTGCAAACTGAGGGTATAAAAATAAGTGCTGCAGATTCTTGTGTTCAGGGAGTAACCCTTTGGTACCAGTAGCTCCTAAGCTAACGCTATTAAATCAAAGCTAACACTAGTAAATCAAAACTAGAATGGAAGGTTTCAAATAAGAATTTCCAGTCACGGGGCACCTGGGGGCACAGTTAAGTGTCATGTTAAGTCAGGTCATGGCCTCACAGTTTGTGAGTGCGAGCCCCACATCGGGCTCTGTGCTGATGGTGTGGAGCTTGCTTGGGATTCTATCTCTCCTCTCGTCTGCCCCTCCCCAGCTTGTGCTCTTTCTCTCTCTCAAAATAAATAAACTTCAGAAAAAAATTTTCTTTTAATTTCCAGTCAATAGGCACCACACTATGCTAGATGCAAAATGCCCCTTATGATTAGAAACCCGGTTCTCAAGCGGCAGGTGGGGGCTGCGATTCCCGCCCAGGCCTACTCGCCTCACAGTTCAGACTTCCTGATCCTGCTTCCAGCCTCCTGCTTTAGGAGATGCATCAAGGTACCACATAAGCAGACCTGCTTTTAGCAACGCAGACCAATGGTGCCAACCGAATTACCCACAGAACTCTTCTGAAGTACAATAAAGTTGGGTGTCTGATAAGAACCTTCACATTTTTCATTGTAATTTTGCTCTTCAAAATGAGTTTGTAAGCTAATAGACACTCCTTTAAAAAAAAAAAAAAAAGCTCAAAAGAGCATGAGATTTAAGGAAATTAATTTGGTTTTAACAAATTCGCGTGCTTAAGTAACTGACAGGCCCAGGACTCCATCATCTGACAGCGGCTCCGTGTAATTCCTAAGAAAAATACATTCAATTTTTTTTTAATCCCAAAGTTTTGTTCCAATGTAAAGGATCCAAGCAGCCTAAGTTTTTGTTTTTAACTTCTTACTCAGAACTAACGAAGCCTAAAGACACGGGACACGTACGAGAAAACCCAGCACTAGGCTGTGTGGCCTTAGCTCGATCACGGGTCAACGGTCCTCAGTTTCCCCGTTCATAAAATAAAGGAGTCTGAGCCTGCCACCTGGTAAATTTTAAAATGCGAGTATCTTACTGAAATTCTCTGCTATGGTCAACAGTCTCCTACACACTAGCTGTTTCAAGCCTCAAAATCTTAACGACATCACTCAAAGTTTAAATTGAGCTTACCAACCAAATGAGATGGTTATTTTTCAGAAAACTATGGTAGCAGTTAAGACTTTAAAAAAATATATGATCGATTCTCTTCTCAAGCATTGGAAGTAGAGAAAAATCTTGAGTCAGTATGTGAACATAAAAGTCAATCTAGCCAATAAGCCCCTAAGAATCCCAAGAAGAAAATTCTGATGGTCCTTTTGGAAATAAAAATAGGATGAATGCTTTGAGAGAATGCAAGTTGATTTGCTGGAGCAAATGAATTTTCTTCCAACCTCCTGAGAAAAAGACTGAAATCCTTTTTCTCAGATTTGTTTTGACAACATTCTCAGAAAACTAAACCCTTAATAATAAATTCTCAATTTCTGTGTACTGGAAACTAATGTCATCGGTTTCTGGCACATCCAAGTAGGCCTGAGGATTTGCATTTCAAAGGACTTTATTGCCCCTTCCCTGCCCCACTGGTAAAGTCCACAGCTGTTTACAGAGAACAGCTTTGTAGAAAGAGGGAAAGGAAGCACAGAGAAGTAGGAAACAAAGAATCAGGATAATATCAGGATTACAAGATTTGGAAACCAAAACACCTGTCTTATACAGAGATTTTTAGAGACCAAATTTCAGGGGAAGCTGTAGGATACGAACATCATTTCCAAAGGTACAAACCACTACTCACCTCTATTATCTCAAAGAGCAGCCCGGGCTCTATCACAATGGTAACCTGGTACTCGGCGGCATTTTTACCCGGGATGCTTCCAAGGAATGAGTCTCTCATTGCACATGCGCCCTCAATTGCTTCCTCTAATCCTGGCTTCTTCCAGATAGAACTTGTTCTAATCCACCCAGAACGAAAAACACTCTTGGGTTCTTAAAAAAAAAAAAAAAAAAAAAAAGGAATAAAAAGGTAAAGTAATTTACATATAGTCATTTTAAACTATCTAAAGCTCTAACCATTAAATATTTATTCATGGCAAATAGGAATTGTTATTTATGGTAAATATTATTGGAGCCACTCTAAATGTTTACCAAACATATATATTCATTATTTGGAAATTTAAACAAAGGATAAAATATATAGTAAGACCTCAAAGGATGCCTGGAAGAAAATAAAATAGAAAACAAACCCAATATTAACAGTAGTTAGTTGTTTTTGGATAATAAGGTTATGAGTGACTTTTTCTCTTTTTAAATTTCTGTAGTTGCTAATTTTCTGTAAGCCAACGGTATTAACAATCAGAGGGAAAAAACCATTATAAAATATTCATTAAAGGCTCCACACTCTGTTTTAATAAAATCCAAAATACATTTCAGACATTTACAAAGGTCTTTAAGAAAAACTGACTTTGCGGTAGTGTCAAGCTGCCAGGACGTTTCAGAAAGCTCTCCGTGGTGGCCTGAAGGCCGTTCCCACACCCGTTGCACTCGGCTCCAAACAAGTGCAGAGACAACCGAAGGACCAAGACGCGTCCTGTCGCACACACTCACGGAAGACGGCAGAGCGACCCCACCCGGAGCAGGTACGACCAAGGTGCCTTCTCGGCAAGGGTCTCTCTCGTTCTGAGAACAAACCAAGGGCTCCTTACCTTTGATGTAAGGTACGTGCTGGAATACCTCTTCGGCCAGGTGAGGAAGAATGGGAGCAAAAGAACGGACCAGCACGTCCAAGATTTCAGCTAACGCGGTCTGGCAGGAGCGCCGTCTGGGGTCGGCTGCGCTCTCACAGTAGAGCCTGGACGAGGACAAAGTGC
>PISW01015841.1:0-15356 GCA_004023785.1 Mungos mungo
GCCCCTCCATTCCCAGAGCAGAAGGAGCAGCAGCCAGGAAGGCTATGTGTTCCTGCAAGTCACTCCGCTAACATCCTGCAGCCTGGCCTGCGGGGATCACTTCTAGGCGTAAGAGGATTATTCAGCGTTCACAGCCCATTGATTTCCTGGCCATGGCTGCAGAAATGTCAATAAGGTGCCAACTGTGGCAGCGGTTGCTCTGTGATCCATTCTCTTTTCGGCTGAAACTCGGTTTGTCAAGGCTGCCAGACAGTCCATGGTGACTTTCAGCCACTATAACCTGAGCTGGATTTGGGTCATTGACTTGGTTTCCTTCCATGTTAGTTACCTCATATTCCAGAGTGTAACCATTGTGCATATTTATGTCTAGGTATATATCTTAGGCAATTACAATGTCTGAAAATTTAGAACCTTTGCTTTCCGAGTGTTCGGTGATATATATTACAAGAAACATGACAGGCTCTGAGCAGGACGGCAGGAAAATTGGTTCTCCATTAACTATCTCAGTAGTATCTGGAAGGTCACCTCAGGGTCTGAAAAGCAGATCAGCCTACTGCAGATGAAATGTTTTACAACACCGTGACCATAAATCACGCCATCTTGAAGGCACACTTGTAATTCTCCTGGGTCACTGGAGAACAGCACTGCAGGTCTTGCTAACTTGAGAGAGCAGTGCATTGCCTGGATCAAAGCCATCCGTGGCTTCCAAATAGTGTGGCGGCGGGAATACTGAGCCCATCAGAGCAGCGCGCAGGTAGGGGTCTTCCCAGGTATTCCGCTGCACCCATGCAGAGGAGCTCTCTCTGCAACTACCCTGTTCACAACCCCTGCCTGGTCACTCCACTGCACTGATGGGGTGCAGCTCCGCCTAACTGTTGTGTTCACATGGTACATTTATTTCACCACACCAATGTGGTGGGGATTCTAGTTGCTCTGTTCACATACACTATCCAGCAGGGCACCGTTGTGGCAGGGCTCCTCCTAAATGACCCACTCACATCACCTACCAGTTACTCCACTACAGTGGTAGGACAAGGTTCAACCTAATTACCCCATTCACCATATGCAGTCTAATTAGTTCACCGCACTGAGCGGCAGGAGTCCTCACAACTGTCCTTTCCCCTACCTTTGTACAGTTACTCCCCTGCAATGAGATGGTGGGACTCATCCCAACTACCCTGCGTGCATACACTATACAGTTACTCCACTAGCGACGGGCAGAGATCCACCCGATCGCCACTTTAACACACACTGTCTAGTTACTGCACTGCAGGGCTGCTCCCAATCGTCCCACTCGCATAAACTGTGTATTACTCTAATGTACTGATATTGTAGGAGTCTTCCTAATTGTCTCATTGACATACACTACAGTTATTCAACTGCACTGATGAGGCAGGTATTCTAATGTCCCCATTCATATACACTGTCTAATCACTGTATTGCTCTTATGTGGGAGGGCTCCTAAGAATTTCTCAGTTCATGTACACTGTTCATTCCTCCGGAGCACTGATGTGGATCTTTCCAAGCCACTCTAGTCACAGATACTATACAGTTACTGCACTGCCTCTATTGTATCTTCTTTGCTCTATATGCAGCCCTTACTACCTAAATAAGTTGCAAGGCTCCACCTCTTCATATCCATAAAATATTGTTCCCAGTTACACTACAGCATGGAAGACTTAGAGCTCTTTGTATTTGCTCCATCCATGCTCTCCTATCCAGTTATTCAGCTGCACTGAGCAGGTGGGGTTATTGCTTTTGGCCCAACACATATCCCGTCTATTGTCTTACTGCCCTGGTGGTTTGATGTTCATGCTCTTTGTCAAGCTGGCATTTCACCACTGTACTGATGGTGAAGGGCTCCTCATCTTTACCCCATTCATATATCCTGCCTACCAATGCCACTGCACTGCCGGGGTTAGCATGCTCCTGAGTGCTATTCACATTCCCTGTCCAGGCCCCAGTCCCATGATGGAGCAGAGCTCTTACCATTTGCTCTGTTCACTCCTTCAGCCCAGTAATACTACTTCACTGAATATTTAGGAGTCCTCCCATTTGCCACATCGACATTGCTATCTAATCAATCCATGCCAGTAATGAAGAAGGGCTCATGCTCTTCATCCCATTCACATACATGTCTCAATGACAGCCCTGCCCTTCTGGTGTGGGCATAATCCTCTCGCTGCTGAAGTCCCCTGTTCAGTCATACCATCAAGATGCCAACACAGAGATCTTTCTCTTTGCCCCATTCACACCCCCCACTCCACTTACATAACATGGGCCAATGGTATGGGGAGGTTCCTCTCTGCCCCCTTCTTGCCCAGTTTCCACTTGCAGTGGTGATATGAGGAACTTAGTCTTTGCCTTGTTCACATTCCCCCTCTTCTGACATGATTGCATCCATTCAGTGAAGGTTCTTCTTTGTCCTGTCCTCATCAATTTTCCATTTGTACCACTGTAGCAGTGATAAAAGAATCTTACTCTTTGTCCCACTCCACTCCTACGTATACATGGGAATGATGATGCACTTTTTCCTCTTTGTCCTTTTCACATTCCCTCTCCACATACACAACCACAACAGAGGACATAGGGCAGCTCCTAGGTGCACTTCTAATGCACTCCTGTCACAGCACTACACCTGTGGTCTGAGGATGCTCCTAACTGTCCTTGCACCCTGTGTCCAATTACACCTATGGACTCATGTTTTGGGGTTCCTATTATTTGCCCAGTTTGTATCAACTATCTAGCACAGCATTGCTGGGGTGAGACTCCTTCCTTCACCATGTTCTCACCACCCCTCCCATTCCACCAATGCACAGAAATGGAAGGACTCCAACTCTTTACCCTGTTCAACTTCCCGATATTCCATTGGGCAATATGTGGGTTTTGTCTTTGCTCCCTTTACATTGCTAACAATGGAAATGATGATGTGGGGTGGCTCCTTCTTGAGCAGTTCACTGCTTCTTTCCAGTTGCTCTCCACCCTGCTGGTGCAGGGACACTTGACCTTGAGCTCTTCACATGCTATGTATCTCTGCCCTGATGGAGTATGACTCCCGCCAGCTCCATTTTCAAGTCCCACCCGGGCAGGGACTGCGCTGACCTGTGGTACCCCTCCTCATTGCCTCGTCCACACACAAGGCCCAGTCCTACCAAGGTACTAGGGTGAGAGGATACTCCAGGATGCCTCTTTCACATGCTCTGCAAACGTTCACCACAGCACTGACGATGCAGGGTTGTTCTTCTCTGCACCATTCATATTCCCTTTTCACTTAATGCTACTGATAGTGTAGGGATGAAATAATAGCAACGGGATTTTTTTTTCCTTCCCCTATTCACTTTCCCTACACCAAAGAAACCAATGTTCTTATGATGCATCTTTCCTTTTTTACACCATTCACATCTCTTCTCCAGTTAAGCTGCCTCACTGATGGCACAGGGGTACTCTTGCACACATCAAATACCATGTTGAGTCACACCACTGACTGAGGCTGCAAGTCTCCTCCTCTTGGGTCAGTTCACACCATCCTGGTAACAACTGTACTCCTGGTAAGGGCTTCTTCTTCTCTGCCCGGATCACACCCCCAGTCCCTGTGTAAACACTCACAGTGATGACGTGGGCTGCTCTTCCCTGCATAATTACCCTTTCCAAGTTATGACCACCCGGATGGTGTGGGGATGCTCCCTTCTGCCCCATTTACATCCCATGTCCAGTAGCACTTATTGTACATGCTTGCTTTTTGCCAAGTCACATCCCTTGGCCAATAACAGCAATGCATAAATGATGTGGGGAACTCCCCTCTGGCCCATTCAGATCTCCTGTTCAGTTACAGCACTGAAATGATAGTGTCAGGATCTTCTTCCTCGCTTATTCACAATCGATGCCATTAGGCTACAGCACTGATGATTTGAGATTCCTCCTCTTCTTTGCCCCTTTCACATCTCCTGTCTGCTTAAACCACTGCATTGATGACACAGGCTACTATGTTTTGTGCCACACATGTCCATTTTCCTGTCATACTACTACACTGTTAGTGTGAGTTTTCTGGGTTTTTTTTCCAGTTCACTTCCCCTACCCAGGTCCAACAGAGTACAGCGGTCAGGGAACACTCCTCTATGAGCTGCTTACAATCCAGCATCCAGTTCCTCCAATAGCACTGATGTTGTAAGAGTCTTTACATGACCTCACACATGGGACTTATCCCCACACTCATGGTATAGGGCTCCTTTCTGCCAGTCACTATCACCCCTCCCCCTCTGCCACTGCTAATCATGGAAGGTTCTCCCTGGGCTTTATTCACTAACAGTGTAAGGCTCTCCTCTCTTCTCAGCTGCTACCCTATGCCAGGTTCACCACTGCTTTGATGGTGCAGGTTTCTTCTTCAGTGTCCATTCCTGTCTCCTGCCAGGTACTCCACTGCCTTGATTATGCAAAGGTGCATCTCTTTGCCTCGTTATATCCCAATCTAGTCCCACCACTGTGGGGGACCCTCCTCTTCACTCTGTTTACACCACACACAAGTCCATCGATACCCTGATGATGCAGGGCTCTTTCTGTTTGTTGCTTTACCATTGCCATCCACTTATGCCACTGCCCTAATGAAATGGGGCTGCCCCTTTCATTCATTCACAGCCTTTTCCGGGGCAGCACTAATGATGGCGCAGGGCTCTTCCTCACTGCTCTGTTCACATTCCTATCTGAGCAACCACTGCACTGGGCTCTTTCTGCTTGCAGCTTTCAGTTCCACTGTGCACTCACACCACTATGTTGATGACACGGGGCTTTTCTCTTTTGCACACTTTGTGTCTGGGGATGCTTCTTTTTGCTTTGTTCACGTCCCCTGTCTCCTTCTATCACTGCACTAATGATGCTAGGATTCTCCTCTTTGCACAATTCTAATCCCCTTCCATAGGGACCACTGCTCTGAGGGCATTGGGATGTGTTTCTTTTTCCCTTGATCATATGCATGCCAGTTATGGCATTACACCGTTAATTTAGAAACACTGTTTTCTCTCGTTACATCCTGTGCTCAGTTGCAAGATGATTGTGACAGTGCAGGACACCTTTTCTCCTCCTCATTCATACAACCTACCCACTACACTGATGGCATGGGGATGCTCTTCTTTGGCCCATTCATTTCCCTTTTCCAGTTACACCACTGCCCTGTTCATGTCCCCTGCCAGGTATGCACTGTGCTGATGGTCCTTGCTGCTCTCCCCGCCCAGCCACCCACCCTGGCCACTTACATAAGTGAACTGAGAGGGGCATCTCCCCATTTGCTGCATTCAGATCCACTGTCCAGGTAATCGCTGTGCCGATGGCACGAAGATCCTCCTCTGGGCCCCATTCATATCCCTTGCCCAAGTCACCACAATACTGAGGATGCAGACTTCCTTCTCTTTGCCCTCTTCCTTTTTCTTAAAAATATTGCTGCACCAATAGTGTTGTGAGCCCTGTTCACATCCCCTTTCCAGTTATAACACTACACTGATGGCCCGGGGCTTCTCTTGTCTCATTCATACCTGCAGTCTAATGACAACACTAGCCCAACTCTTCATGGAATACGTGTCTCCTATCCCACTAACTCCACTACACTGATGGTGTGGAGTTTTTCTCTTCTCCAACTGGTTCTCCCTCTTTTCCCAGTTACATCACTGTACCCAGGGTGAGCGGGTCCTCCCAGATGCCCCACGGCACTGCTGTCCAGATGCAGCGCTGCAGTGAAGGCTAGGGTATACAGCACTCTGGGTATATAACTTCATGGTATGGGGTTCCTATTCTTTGCCCTTTTCACTTTCCCTGTTCAGTTATAGCATTGAATTTTTTTTAATGTTTTCTTTATTTTTTGAGAGAGAGAGAAAGAGAGAGTGTGAGCAGGGAGGGGCAGAGAGAGAGGGAGACGGAAGATCTGGAGCAGGCTCTGTGCTGATAGCAGAAAGTCTGATGTGGGGTTTGAACTCTCAAGCTGAAGACCTGACCGGAGCTGAAGTCAGGCACTCAACTGACTGAGCCACCCAGGCGCCCCTATACCACTCAATTTCTAGAGCTGACCCACCCTTCTTTGTCCTCTTCACAACTTTTTCAAACTCTGCTGATGGCTGGGGATCCTCTTAGCTCCCTGTTTTCATATCCAGCCCAGTGAGGGGCTCCTCCCGTTTGCCCTGTGAATGCCCGCCCCCATCATGTTAGACCCCTGCCATGAAGCTTCAGGGCTCCTCCTCTTTGCATGTTCACATCCACTCTCAAGTTACACCATGGCACTGACAGTCACTATCTTCCTATCTGCCTGACTCAGGTCTTCTGTGCAATTACTCGGCTGTAGTGATCCTGCGGATCTCTGACCCTCAGGCCTGTTCAAGTGAACCTACATCGACGAGTCAGGCCTCACCCTCTTTGCCCTGGTCACAATGGTCTGGTGGCACCACTGCAGCAACAGCACACATGTGCTCCTCTCTTGCCCCGTTGCAATCCTGTGGCCAAGGCCAGTACTGGTGTGAGGGTCTTCCTCTTTGCTCTGTTCACTTGCACAACTGCACTGATGTGGGACTGCTCCTCCTTGCCACTTTCCATTTCCACTAAGGGAGTAAGTACCCTGATGGTGTCAGGTTGCTCTGCCTTCCCTGTCTGTATCCAGTCTATTACACAACTGCAGGGCAGTGACCCTCCTCTCTGCCCCTTTCACGCACACCACAGTCACAATGCTGTGAGGATCCTCCCACCGCCCCACCCCCTGGCTCTGACAGACCCACTGTGCACAGAGAGACCTCCCTCTGCCCTGCTCACATCACCAACCCAGCAACACTACTGCACTGGCTTTGCACTCGGCCACTTTCTTCCTGCCCACATCCCTCATGATGTAACCGGTGTGCCGTCAGTGTGGTGTTCCTCCTGGCTCCAATTCTGGATCCTGTCCAGTTATACCTCATCATTAATGGTGTGAGGATTCTCCTATTTTGTCTATTCACATCCCCTGTGAGGTTTCACCACTGAACTCTTGAGGCAGACTCCTCCTCTTCTCTTTCTCCTTGTCACATGTCAGGTCCCATTCCACCAACGCACTAACAGATCAGGAATCACCCTCTTTCCCCCATCCACATTTCTAGTCTACTATTACCTCACGCCACTTTCTTTTTGCGAGGTTTACATTCCTGCCAAAGAACACAGTTATACACATGGACCATACCTGATCTTCTTTGTCCTGGTCACACCTTCTAACCACTTATGCTATTAGAAAAATTATGGTATAGGGTGACTATTCTCTGCACAGATGACATCCCCTGGCTGGTTACACCCGTGACACTGGCACATGGATGGGGCAGGGCTCTTTCTCTTTGCCCCATTTGAATACTTCACTCAGGGACATCACTACAGTGATGCTGCCAGAATGCATCACATGCCCTGTGCAGTTATTGCTCTACACGGATGGTGTGGGCCTGCCCCTCTGCCCCCTTAATATCTGCGACCAAACCACACCACTGGTTATTTCTCAGGGCTCTTCCACTATGCCCTGCGCACATCTCCATGCCCAGGCCCCTCTTTCCACACTCGTCTAAAAAGAAATGATGCTGAGTCCTCCTCTTGCCCGGTTCACATCAACTGTACTCAGGCACCACTACCCTGACGGTGCAAGGCTTATTTGGCCCAGTCACATCCCCTGTCCACTTACCCCACTGCACTGACACAGTGGTCCAAAGCTCTCCCTGGTGATCCTGGTCACAAGCCCTGTACTGGATTTTGTACCAATGGCGGAAGGGGAGTTCATTCTCCTTGTGCTCTTCACGTCTCTTTAATACCAGCACAGTGATGATGCTGGGTTCCTTTTCTTTGCCATCATCATGTTCCCTGTCCAGAGTCACCACTATACTGATGGTGTGAGCGCATGTCTAGCTTCCTGTACACAACTTCCATTCGGTATCTGCTGGAGCAGGTTATACCCATAATGTTTGGGGATTTACATATCTGTCGCTATCAGAAAGCTTCTCAAGTTACCTTCCCTGTACCGATCAACTGGGGATCCTCCTCTATTCCCAGTCACTACCATTGCCCATTTGCTCCACTGCCCTGATAGAGTGGGCTTTTTCTTCTTTTCATTTTCATATCACCTGCCAAGTTATACCACTACATTTGATGTAGGACTTTTCCTCTTTGCTCCATCCACATGCTCTGTCTAGAGACCCACTGCATCTATGGGGCAAATGCTCCCACTTGTCACATTCATACTTTCTGTCCAGGTATTCTAATGAATTGATGATGCAAGGCCCCTTTCCTTTGCTCTTTTTACATCCCTTGGCCAAGCACATCAGTGCAGTAATGGGGAGGGCCTCATCGTCACTGCCTTGTTAATATCCCCTGTTCCATTTCTCTTGCTCTAGTCACATTCTATCATTACTGCACTGATGGTTCAGGGGTCCTCCTCATTAGCCTGGTCATATATCCTTCCCAGCTACTCCTCTAGACTGAAAGAAAAGGCCCTCTCTTTCCCCATCAACATCCTGTGTCCAGCTCTGGCACTCTACACCTGGGGCAGGGCCCTTCCTCTTTGTCTTGTTCACAAGCCCTCTCCCTTGTACCACTGTATACATTGGGTGAGCTCCTTTCTCAGCTCCATCCGCATACTCTGTCCAATTACACCAGTATACTGATTGTGCAAGCTCCATTTCTTTGGACAGTCACATCTACTGCCAAGATCCCCTAGGGCACTGAGAGCACATGACTCCTCCTCCTTGTCCTGTTCATAAAGAGTCCTTTGTTTGCTACTCCGCTGCACCCACAGGACAGGTGTCATTCACATTCACTGCCAGCATAAGCCAATGCACTGATGGTCGGTCAGTCAGTCATATGCCTTCCCCTGTTTGCATCCTGCCCAGTTACTTCACTGCACTAATGGTGCAGGCTTCTTCTCTGCACCCTTCACATCACCCACCCAGTCCATCCACCCCAATGACACACTGGCCTTCCTCTCTGCCCGGCAAAGCAATCACCAGGTACAACCTGGATGTCATTAATAACCTCAATAATGTTAGGAAATAGTGCCTTGATGGAAAGAACAAATGTAGAGAGATGGTGTTCATCTCCAGTTAGGTGCCACATGTTTGTCTTCCTTTTAGCTCTGGCCTGAAAGGACTGTGAAAAGAAGAGATGGTGGGAACCAGAGCACCATCTTTTCAAAGATCTGAAATACAGGGCCTGTGGCCTGCTCTACGCTCTTGTAGAGCGTAGCTTGTATTGAGACATACTGACAAGCTTAATAGAAGGTGGGGGGCTCACAGGTTCCCACTGTGCAAGTCCCATGCCAACTGCTACTGATTTTGGTTTGTTCCAATTTAAGAGATTTTGCAAAATGGTGCCCATGCCTAAGGTCACATGGATCAGAGACGGAGTGGCTACTAGCATAATAAATTTACTTGATTTGATAGATCCAAACAGAACATCATGTGTGTCCTGTATGCCATGAATGGGGTGACCCAATATGCCCTGCGTTTTAAATGGATGGCCATATTTTTTGAAAAGCAAAGAATTACTCATGATAACTGACTTGTACCTAGTATCTAAAATAGCCAGAGAAAGTTGGTTCTTTTATTCTTTTGATAGGCTCTAGAAGCCTATCAGTTTCTGTGCAGCTATCCCCAGGCAGTGGGACAAAAATCAGGAAGTTGTCATCACCTTAGGGGAAGGGGCTAGGTGACACACACCGTCAAAGGTCAGAATAGGACATGGGGCATCAGGACTCCTCGAACTAGGAGCTGATAATACCAGCCTCTAGCTGAGTAGGACTTCCCATATCAAAAGAAGGAAACTTGCTAAGATAATCTAGCAAGCTTACCAATTGTTGGAGTTTAAAGGTAGATTAGCCTGAAATTTTTTCATGAGGGACGCCCAGGTCTCTAAGTTGCCCAGATATATGTCTGTCTGGGGATGATGTTTGAAAGCTCGGCAATGCCTCTGCAGGGGCTGGTTATGGATCGGGAAAAGGTCCTAAATTAAGAAATGCCTTCTTGAGTAGTCAGAGCATTTAAAATGGCTGCACAGCAATGAGGTCTGTGGGAACCCCAATAAACGGTAGTTCCCCAAGGAGAGATTTATGTGTGGGGGGGGTTCATCACTGAGGGAGAGGTTCCAGATATAAAGGAGGCTGTCAGGCGAAACTGCTTAGAGGATCAGCCAGTGGCTGGCTCTGATAAACTAAGACCTTTTATTGCTGGGTGAGTCGCTTTCAAGTCAACTAGGGTATTTATTCCCTCTAAGGCTTCCCTAAATGTGTGGGTATAGCCCATAAGAGAAAGAACAGGTTTATAATTTGGCAGAGCCCTATTGAGGAAAAGTTCCTTGGATTCTGGGTCAAAGAGGGCAGATTCTGGGTTTGAAATCACTTCATTATCTGCAGGGTCAGGGTTTTCTACAAAACAATAAATCCACTGGACCATGCCAATCTTGAGTAATAAGGTTCTGGCCTTCTCTTGCTGTTTGTCATTTATCATGAGCGTGAGCAGAGATTGTGGCTATGCTAAAGCCCATTCCCAGGTCATAAAAATTCAATGTAGTAACAGAAGGGGCTCACTTGGCATAGCAACTGTCTAGGGGGCTGCTCTGACTAGACTCGTAAGTGTCACTTTCATCTTTTTGATAGGCATACTGAGTAAATAAATGTACAAGTCAAGCCAGGGCATATAGGGAACAGTCTAACCCTATGTAAAAACTTCTCAGAGAACATGAGCATTAAGAATCTTGGGTACTTCCCATCAATTGCCTCCTTTCTTAGACCATGAGCCAGAGCTTGGAGCCAGGAGTATAGATCTTTAAAACCCAGTATGCCCAGTTTTCCTGAACTCTCTCTGTACAAAGTCCTGTAAGGTGGTTTACACATCTAGCCTTGTAAAATTATGAGTCTCTGTCTCAATTTCCTGTTCACTCCCACAGTTTTTATCCATTGGGTATTTATAAGAAATACCTGCAGCAATGGTTTGCTATCAGCCTCCCTTTCTAAGATACCATAGTCAAACTCTGAGGAGTCTACATTCACCTCCAAGAAGTCAAATGTGGCACTTCCTGATTTGTTCTTATGTTTTGTTTCTAAAATCAAAGCACTTGCAGTGATGACATACTAAGGTGATGAGGACCACTCAAGAGTGCTCTTGTGGTATTCTACAAGTATTAATTAAACTGAGTACATCATCAGGAGTTTTGGAGATGCTGGAACTAAATGTTCTTCTCCCAGTTTTTCATTCAATATTGTACCCAGGGCCTCTAAGGATACAAACTCTTATAACCCCCAGGGTTCAGAGACAAAGTGCAATACAGCAACAAGACAGACAAAATAGCAAAGGGGTTTGTGACCAACCCAAAAATGTGAGCAGGGAGCCACAGTCTCTGTGAAAAGAGTGGACCACATCACTGGCCATCAGGTCTCTTCAGTGTAAGGCTATCTCTACATGGGCAGTTTTCTGCTATAAGTCAGGCCACTATGCCTAGCACCTATAAGGAAGGAAGTTGCCTTTAGTTGAGTAGTTCCTACAGAATTCAGTCCTAGTGGAGGTTCAGTGGCTCAGACTCACCTATATCAAGAGGAAGGTAACCACTTCCTGTTTCTTTGGAAGGACCTTCACACAGTGCAATGGCCAACCGCCCTCAGCTCTGTTCCCTAGATTAGGCACGATGTAAACACTCAAGGGGCCAGATGAGGACCACCTTGCTCAGACTACAGTACCCTAAGCTAGACAACCACTTGAAGAGGACTAAGCTTTTTGAGCTCTGCTACAATTTAGATTGCAGAGCCACTGCAATACCAGACAGACACAACACAGTGCGATGGCCACTAGAGGACAAGCAGCCAACAGCCAGCAGTGCCTTCCCACAGTATTTGCCATCTGCTGGATTCATTTAGTAAACCCAGAGGCACATCATTCCCATCTATCATCAGACTACCCTGCTCACTGCACCAACTGTTTCCAAATGTACCCAAGATTTGTTTAATCACATAAAGTAAAATTACAGTTATAAGAGATAATCGCCATTCAAAGAAGAGTTTATTACTCACAGTTCCCCAAAAGGCAGAAGGCCTGGCAAGCCACATGGGCTCACTTGTAGGGAGACACAGAAAGAGGGATCAAGGGGAAGTAGGACCTTTATTACTCCATTAGTGAGAAGTAGCTAGGTGAAGACATCGCCTACTAGGCAGGAAGCAAAGCATACTGAAGCTAGTGAGTGGTTGGAGGGTTTATAATAAGATGACTTCATGCTCAAGGTAACACTGGGATGATGGAGATGTAGAAAACATTGGGCTGTTAGAATGGCTCAAAGACTTCATGATGCCAGATCATCAATTACAGAATATCAAAAATTGTTATTAAGTTACCACTGCCTACTACTTATAAACCTCCACCCAAGTACTCCCCTAGGCTAAATGCTACTACCAGCCACACATGCCCTATCAGATCCTCCTCTAGCCTTTCTGTACCCTCCACCTTTACACCTCTTGCTGAATACTCTCCTAGGTCGTCTGAATCCTCCACTTATGAGCATCTGACATGATGCACTCCTAAAATGGCTCTTTATTTCACCCATGCACCTCTGTCCAGTCCCACCACAGACTAGATGCTACCTCTTTCCATCCACCACTTTCGGTGTCTTCTCCTAAGGCAGATGCTCATTTACAATTTAGGTCCTTCTGAGTCCTTCCCTGGTCTGAATACCCTTTCCTTCCTTGCACTTCTGTCAAGTCTCACCCAAGGTTATGTACACCCCCCAACACAAGGGCTTCTTGTAGGATCATCTCCTAGGTTGGCTACACCCATCACTGCCATACCTGTTACTAGTTTCTTCACTAGGCTGGTTTCCCTCTATCCAACCATAGCCAAGAACCTTCCTCTAGGCCAGATGCCCCCTTCAACCATGCACAGCCTTTTATGTCTTACCACAGGCTGGATGTTTCCTCCATTCAGGTAACTCCTGCCCAATCCTCCTCTAGGCTGGTTTCACCCTCTTCCCAAGCACCTTCTAACCTATCACGTCCTAGGATGGCTGCAACTTCCACACACGCATCCCCTTCTGATGCCTGTCCAGGAGTTGCTGCATCCTCCACTCATGGACATCCAGGTGATTCCTCACCTAACCTGGATGCAGGCTTCCAGCACTATGCACTTCCGGCTCCATTCTCAGCTAAGTTTACTGCACCTACCCTGATGCACCCTCTGACAAGTCCTTTATTTAGGTAAAAAGTTCTTGATTACTAAATGGTAGTAGCTAGTTGAGTCTCTTCTAATTTATTTTATTTTACAGTTTATTTATTTTTGAGACAGAGAGAGAGATGGAGCATGAGTGGGGGAGGGGCAGAAAGAGAGAGGGAGACACAGAATCCGAAACAGGCTCTAGGCTCTGAGCCATCAGCACAGAAACCAATGCGGGGCTCGAACCCACAAACCATGAGATCATGACCTGAGCTAAAGTTGGCTGCTTAACTGACTGAACCACCCAGGTGCCCCAAGTTATTCTCGTTCAAAACATCTGTATAGGACTAGCAAAACCATCTGCTATCCAGATTAAATCTGTGAGCGGCCTTTTTATAATTATGCTTTGGAAATGATTTACTGAAATGATTTGTAAATGATTCACAGATAATCATGTTTTCTTGAATTCTATTTTGGGGTTCCAAAGCCCTTTCTGAAGAGTCAGGTGGTCTTCCTCTGGCCACATGCTGTACGATCTGTCAGATTCAGGGACTAAAGAAGCCTGGACCTTCAAACCTCTCTGTTCCCTGGGTGCCAGGGTGGCTCAGTCAGTTAAATGTCCAACTCTTGGTTTCACCTCAGGTCAAGATCTCACGGATTATGACTTTGAGTCCAACATCAGGTTCTGGGCTGATACTGTGGAGCCTGCTTGGGATTCTTTCCCTCTCTTTCTTTGTCCCTTCCCGGGTAGTGCATTCTCTCTCTCGAAATAAATAAACAAACAATAAAAACAAACATACACCTGTCCTTAAAGGTTGTTCTCAGTGGGAGCCCAGCCTAATGCCCAGGCCTTGTGCTCATGCCAACCCTAAGCCCACACAACCCTCCAGGTTCCCCCCAGACTCAACTCTTAGACTCATCTCTTGTCACACATCATGTTTTCTGCTGTGCTGACCCGTGTCTGACCCCAGCCTCCCCTGATATACCTTTTGATTCCAGACCTGGTTTGGCATCTACACCCCCCCAACCCTGTCCCTACTCACTCCAGGTTTAGTTTTCCACCCCAATATGGTGCTGATCATCAATGGGGTCCTCTCCAGGGCCTAAGCAAGAACTGACCCTTCCTCACCACCCCTCACTCCCACCTCCCACTTTTTTTTAAACGCACAAAGGGCCTAAACTTGGGTGGCTCATTCATTCCCAAGGGCAGTGAGTACCACTCTCCCCCTGCCTCCGCTGAGTGGAGGATTCCTGGGCACGTGTAGAAGGGGGGTCTGGCACTGGCTGCGTTTACGCCCTTGCTGTGCTGGCCGTGGCCCCTAGTTTCCTGTGAAATCCACAAGCACAGCTGAAGCACAGTTCTAAAGGGGTGGCCGTAGTGCCCCGCCCAACTGTCCCACGCCCCAGTGACCACAGAGGGCTTGCTGACACGACGTCACTGAAGCTCCACCTCCATAACTCCACCTTGGACGCTGGACAGTCTGAAGGACACCTGGAATCCTGGCTCCCGACAGGTGTCACAGTGATCATTACTGCAGATTCCCGCACAGACTGTAAGGTGACCACGGGACCACATAGGTCTCCTAACCCTACATACTTTATCCACATACTCTCACATCTCTGGCCTTAATATTTATTTATTTTTGAGAGAAAGAGAGCGTGAACAGGGGAGCAGCACACAGAGGGGGAGACACAGAATCTTAAGCAGGCTTCAGGCTCTGAGCTGTGAGTACAGAGCTGGATGTGTGGCTCAAACCCATGAACCGTGAGATCACTACCCAGGCCAAACTCGGATGCTTAACCACTGAAGCCCCCACTCTCCGGCCCTTAATGAATTCCTCGGCTGTGCCTTCTGGTGACGTACCCAGGAGACTATTTTGTGCTAAAACACGACACAGCCATGAGCCAAAATCCACTGCTTAGAAAAATCAGACAGCTATTTAGCCAACATATCAAGGTCTTGGCATAATGACTAATTCCCTGTCATGACCTGTCCTGGAGGCAGGCCCTGTTGGCCAAAGGACCCGCGAATATGAGAAACCACGCCCTGCACACAAAGACGCCCTACTTCATTCAGGGATGGAGTGGCAACGTCGGTGCTGTCCCGTGACCAGCAGAAGGCGAATCTCCACCCGCAACTGCGGGCAGAGACCTGCTGGCTACTCAAAAGAACGGGAGAAACCACTGAGCTTG
>PISW01015842.1:0-15358 GCA_004023785.1 Mungos mungo
CTGGGGGGGCTGGGCGTGCACCTGGCGTGTACTGGGGGGCTGGGTGTGCACCTGGCGTGTACTGGGGGGCTGGGCGTGCACCTGGCGTGTACTGGAGGGCTGGGTGTGCACCTATGGGGGGGCTGCGCATATCTGTGGTATGTGGAAAACCTGGTGTGCACCTTGGAGGCAGTTCAGGCTAGAGGATTCTGAACAGAGTGACAAAACACGTGCCCCCTAGAAAGCTCGGGGCTGGAGACGTACGGCTCAAAACTGGGGAGACTCCAGGCTGGGAGAAGCCTGGGCAGCGGTCCAGGTTGAGCGGGGTGGGAAGCTCCCCTGAGCACACACTGATAGTTCCCTAAGGCCATGCCCTGGGCTCAGAAAGGACCCCACTCCAGAGCCCCCTACCCATCACACCTGGCGGGCAGAGACGTCACCAGACTAGGGGAGGGAACCGCTGCAGGTGTGCCACAGGTGGGGCAGGAGTCCACTCCGAGAGGGAAGCCTCAGGCCTTGTCCACGCCCTTCAGAGATGGAACCCTGTGGCGGCCCCCAATGTCCACAGGCTCCACGTGACCTCGTGGCCACCGAGTTCCCAGAAGCAGCTCTTTGGCCTCCACCAGGTTTAGTAGGGAGGCAGAAAGGAAAATTAGACAAAAAGGACCCAGGGTGAAATGTGACCTGTGTAGGTTGCAGCGGGAGCCCCGCAGGGGCCTGATCGCGGGCTGATCTGGCCGCAGGGCCCCAGAGCAAAGCCGGGACAGGCAGGTACGGAGGATGCAGGGCTGGGCCGAAGGCAGCTCCGCCTACTGGAGCCAGCAGCTGCCTCTCCTTTCTCACATGAGACACATTGGGTCAAACAAACATTTCGCTCCTTTTCCTCTCAAAAAATGACAGTGCCCATGTGAAAAAATATTAGGTCTCGGGACTGGGAGACCCCAGGGTCAGCCGACGACACAGGCTCACCCCGGATGACATCACAGGTACAGTGCAGGGCTCCCCAGCGAGGCCAGGGATTAGGATTCTCCTGTGAACCGCCCTGATCTTCAACTCTGCGCAAGGACTTAGAAATTCTGCCCTGGCACTGTGCAGGCCACACAAGGGACAGGGTCACCTGGGTCACAACAGGGCATGGGCTCCTCCTCCACCTCCGGGCTATGTTTGGAGGTGAGGAAGTTTGGCCACGGCCCTGATGAGAGACCCCAGAGAGGCCGCTCTGCCCGCCGCGTGCGGACACACGAGAAGGCCGCCACCCGCGAGTCCGGGACAAGCTGCCGGCGCCTCCGTCTGCAATCCGGCCTCCGGGGCGGCCGCGCACACGCGGCTGTGTAAGCCCCGCCGCTGGCGTTTGTTACCGCAGCCCGTGGGGGCACAGCCGTGCGGGCACAGAGCTGCGGCGCGTGCACCAGCGGAAGAATGAATGAGTAAATGGTGGGCTGTGTTCTGAGCACTCTGTATAGAATGACATCTGATCCCACAACAGCCCAGTGAGACAGGTCCTGTCAGTGACTTCATTTTACATATGGGGAAACTGAGGCCCGGGGCACTAGACAGCTTACCAACAGCCAGAGAGTTTGCAAGGGGCAGGGCTCGTCCAAGCGGGTGGTGTGACGCCGTGGGGCCCTCGGGCCTCCGCCACGATCCCCACACTCACCAGTTTCCGGATGGCGGCATTGGAGTGGTTGGCGGCCGTGGCGATGAGCTCTAGGGACCCTGCGGGGAGGAAGGCGCGGAGTCAGGCGGCGGTGCCTGCGGCGCACACACGTCCTGGCCTCACCCGGTGCCGCCTGCTCTTGCTTTCCCTGCTGGGGGGGGCGGTGCAGACACACTCCCCCTGCTGCCCGCCAGTTACTGCCTGCGGACCAGGAGCTGCCCCTTCCTGAGGCCTGGGCTCGGCGGGCATCCCGCAGGCCCCTGCCCAGAACCAGGGTCCACTCTGCACAGTGCAGGGGGCACGTGGCTCTCTGTCCTCGAAGACTCAGCCACTTCCCGAGCTGTGCTTGGAGGACGTCTGGCAGTCCCCCCGCAGCTCTGCCCTGTCTCTCCTCTCTCCCCGTGGGTTTCCAGCAGGGGCCCCGGCTCCACTGCCCCGGAGCCTCACTCTCTGCACCCTTCCGGTCGGGGGCGTCTCCGGGGAGCCTCTTCAGATAGTCCTTGAGCAGCAGCTCGTATCGGGGGACCCTCTGCACGGGCTCCAGCATGTGGTGCTGCAGCGTCAGGCTCCCGCACACCTCCTGCTTCTGCGGGAGGGACAGACAGCATGTGGGGCCCGCAGACACGTGCGTGGACCTGGGCCCCCCTCCCCTGCTTCGGCTTCACAGCACCTGCACCCTGTGCAGACCACATTTACGGCGGGGTAAACCGAGGCATGGGGAGGCGGCACAACGGAGCAAGGGCCCAGACCCCCGGTGCTAGCTCCTCTATACACATCATCGCCCGAGAAAACCAGTCCTTGTGCTAAGACGGCTTCCCTCCCTCACGGGTAACTCCCCCACTCCGTCAGGGGCGGGGCCTGCTCCCCCCCCCCCCCCCCCCGACATCAGGAGCTCTGAGTGCTGCGGGCGCTAGCCAGGCCCACAGGCTCCCCACCCCTGGCCCTCTGCTCCCACGGTGCCCCTCTGCTCCCCCCTCAGGTGCCCTCCCCTTGCTGCCTGCCTCCTCCTCGCAGAGGAGGAGGAAGCGCCCTTGCTGAGGCCCAGCTTGCCTCTTACAGAGTCCCCCTCACCCCTGCAGGGGCGCACTGTCCACCGCTGCTCCCCACCTGCCTCCTGTGCCCACCCGACGCCCACAACGCAACGGCTTCCAGCCCAAAGGATCTCCAAAGGCCTCGCACACAACAGGGCTGGGGAAACACTGGTCTGCAGCCGCCACGGACACGGTCCTCGGGGGCGGTGAGGGGGCGGTTTTCAGGGGTCAGGAGGAACCAGATGTTCACACAGTCTCACAGTGTCTCCCCGAGGAACTTCCTGGGGGCACGGAGGGCACACGCTTCCGGGAAAGGAGACCGTGGGACAGCCCGCGCTCTAGCAGGCGGCCGCACAGAACCATGGCACCTGCAGCTGCCTAGCCCTCCGTCCCCCGATGGCCTGCTCCGGCCGATGGCGCCCGCCCCACCGCTGGGCCACCAGGCCCTGGGACGCAGGCGGCAGGAGCTCCCGGTTCCTGCTGGTCACTCGGGGCTGGGGCTCAGCCACAGGCACAGCCTGGGAGGCCGGAGGGGGTGTTCCGCGGGGACAGCTGGGCGGATGTGGCTGTTGGGGGAGGAAGGACTCGGCATCAGCACTGTCCTCTCTGGGGTATGCAGGGGGACCTCAGACTCTACACCAGGAAATCTCGGGTGACCTGACCGCTGCAGCATCTGGGGAAAATGCCGCGTGGAGGAAGGTGTGTGTGGATGCATTTGTGCATGCACACGCGTGTGTATGTGTGGCAGGTGTGCACTCTCGTGTTCAAGAGTGGCACTCAGGGAAACAGATGTTGGGATAAGCAGCTAACTACTCACAAAAATAAAACTGGATTCTTACCTCCTACCACAATCCATCTGGAAACTATTCTGGAATAGCAATTCTAATTTTTTAAAATGAAGACATAACAGTAGAAGAAAACATAATTCATACAGTTGTGGGATGGGAAATACATTTATAAGCATTACTTTGGAGATTTTTTAAAGCATTAATTTACTAAAAAACTAGTGAGAGGGCACCTGCGTGGCTCAGTCAGTGGGGGGGGGTGACTCTTGATTTCAGCGCAGGTCGTGGTCCCAGGACTGTGAGATCGAGCCCCAACATTGCACTCTGCTCTAACAGAGGGGAGCCTGCTTGGGATTCTCGCCCCTCTCTCTGCCCCTCCTTTCCTCGTGCTCTCTCTCAAAACAAAATAAACATTAAACAAAAAGAACTAGAAAATGTGACTACTTAAAAACCAAAAATTTTGTATGGCAAACAACATAAATAAAATTTAAAAATAAAAGATCAATGGGGTAAATAACTTGTAGGACACAGAACAGAAGATCTTGACGCATAAAAACCTGGGGCACCTGGGTGGCTCAGTCGGTTAAGCGGCTGACTTCGGCTCAGGTCATGATCTCACCATTCGTGAGTTCCAGCCCCGAGTCGGGCTCTGTGCTGACACTCAGAGCCTGGAGTCTGCATCGGATTCTGTGTCTCCCTCTCTCTGCCCCTCCCCACTTGTGCTCTGTCTCTCTCTCAAAAATAAATCGATTTAAATAATTTTATAATGAAAGAAAGAAAATCCCATTAAAAAGCATATATAAATTGGACAAATAGATTTTTTAAAAAGTGACACCGAAAAGACTACTGCAGCAGAGACGTGACCGGGCGGCTGGCGCGAAGAGAGGACGGACGTGCATGTCCGTCCCTCCGCGCCCGCACGGCCGGTGAGCAGGCGGTGGCGGGGGACGCGGGCACCGGACCCAGACTCCACCAAGTAGCACGTCACGGCGCCTCTCGGAGGCACGCTTCCCTCCCGTCAATCCACGGCCAGGACTCGCGTGCCCCTCCCGCGTGGAGCTTCGGGACACGTCCTGTGCCTGGCGGACGCCCGCGCCGAGCCGCGCGGCCCCACCTGGACGGCCTGCACCACCTCCTTGAAGAGCGGCGAGCGCTGGGTCCAGGTGCTCACGAGCGCCACCGCGCGGTCGAAGTTCTTGACGTACTCGCCGTACATCTTGAGGAACGGGGCCAGCTTCTGCAGGATGTCTCCGAGCCGGGGGTTCGTGTCCCTGTGCGGGCAGGACGGGTCGTCCAAGAAACAGCTTGGGCCGGGGGCCGGGGGCGGGACAGGGACTGACGGGAATCTGTGGGCCAACAGCCCAGCTCCCAGTCTGTGTGATGATGTGCACACCGGTCACCCTCTCTGCGCCTCACTTTCCCTCCCGTATCCCGTGGGCTGGGAAACCGCACGTCACACCAGGCAAAGGAGAGGGGCGCGTGGGCCCTTCCGCAGTGCCCGCCCGGGACCGCTGCTGCAGACCAGCGGTGCCAGCGGCGATGTGACGGCTCAAACGACAGGCACTCATCAAAGAGCATCCGTGAAGCCCCCGTTCAGCCGGTAGATGAGCAGATTTTAGGCACAGTGGGCCGAGCTGACGCTGGCCTAAGAAGGGAAGCCGCAGGGTGGGGCTGGAAGGGCAGGGACGGGGTGTGAACAGCAGCTTCAAGAGGAAAAGTGGAGCAACGGCCTTTGACCTTGGGGCTGTGGGCGACTAGCCACTGGCCGGTGCGCCGGGGGGCGGGGCTCAGACGCGGGCAAGCCGCTGGGGGGCGTCTGGGCGGCCTCTGCGGAGCCTCCAGAGAAAACCGACTTTGAAGCGGGTGTGGACAGCAGGCCTGGGGACGGTATCGCCTGCGCTGCCACGGGGCCCTGCCTGACCCCCGGGTCAAGGCTCCTGGCGTCTGTGCTCTCAGCGGCCCGGCTGCGGCTGGTGAGTGGGCTCTTGGGCACCCACCGGCGGGCCCAAGCCAGGCCAGAGAAGAGCGGGGACAGCAGAGACCCCAAAGCGACGCAGCAGCTGGAGCCGTGGGGGAGGCACGTGCCATGGACAACAGCAAGCAGGGGCCACGTGCCACGCCGAGCTGGCCCTCTGCTAAGAATGTCCCGAAGGGGCAGAGGGACAGGGTGGCAGCCGGAGGGTCCAAGGGGCACTGCATGGGGGGTGTCTCAGGTTTTAAAGCAAAGGTGGAGAATATACGAGGAGGGAAAATGCACTGCCAGCACGGCTTACTTGGCGTTCGTTCGGAGCCCCACAAAGCCCTGAGTGCGTATTAAAGTCCCTTTGATTTGCAGATGCGGCAGCCTAGGTGTGGGGACCCTGAGAAGCCGGTCAGGGACCCTGCACGGAAGGAGCCTGCCCCCAGGTGGCTCCTTGTCTTTCGGGCACACAAGCCAGACGAGAGGCCGCTTGGCCAGGAGAATTCCACAAAACGACCCCGGAAGAGTCGCTGGGACCCCGGCCTCCACCGGCACGGACGCCAGGCTCCCTGGGGGACGCCCGCCCCCTTCCGGGGCCCCGGGGCCACGCTCACCACTCCTCCGTGATCCGCGTCTGCAGCTCCGGCAGGAGGAACTGCCCGTGGAAGCGATAGATGGAGGAGATGTTGGAGAAGATGCCTGTGGTGACTTCCGGGGGGATGCCTGCTTCCACCAGCCGGGTGCAGAAAACCTGGGGGCGCAGAGGCCCGCAGAGCGGGCGGTGAGCGAGGGCCGCCAGACGCTGCGCCGCGTCGGGCTCCTGGGAGAGGCTGCAGCTGCCTGTTTTCTTCCTCAAACTGGCTCAAACCTATGGTTTTAAAGCGAGCTAACTTATGGCGGAGGACTGCGGGTGAGGCAGACACAGTCCCCTGCTGGTGGGGACGGGCCACGGCACCTAGACAGTCCCGACTTCCTGTCTCCGCTCTGTGAGCTACCGACAGGAGCAGCACCTAGCACCGCTGTCCTCCTGGGGGTTTACTCCCTGTTCTCATAAATCCTGTGCCGCCCTGGGGACAGGGGGGTGCCAGCCCCCATCCCAACTACTGGCGCAGAGAGATTTCCGGAGGCCATTCACAACGCAACTGCCAGGCAGCAAGGCCCACGGTGACAGGACAAGCCCTCTGCCCCAGAGCCCCAGGCTCGGACACTGAAAAGGAGGGGTCTCTGGATGAGACTCACGTGCCAGCCGCAAGGCCTAGCCAGTGCCCCGAGATGGGGACGCTGCCCCTGCCACCGCGCAAGGACGCCCTCACGAGCACGAAGGGCGGGCCCCGGCCGCGTGTGCTACCTGGTCCAGCAGGTGCAGCCGCCTCACGTAGGTCTCCTCCGTGTGCAGGAGCTCCTGGGCGATGTGCAGCAGCTTCTGGGGCTCGGAGCACTGCAGGGAGAGAGGCAGCTCTGACGCCGGGCGCCCAGGGGTCCCGGAGGGCTGGAGGAGGCCACCAGGCCTGGGGCTTTGGGGCGGTTTCTGGGGAAGGCACGGCAGCTCCTGCCAATCCCCCCAGAGCTTCCGCAGCCCAGAGACAGTGCTGCCCTCCTGACACCTTGGCCACAGGGCAGGTGGCGCAGCCACATCAAAATAGCTCGTGGTCTTTGTCAGCAGCACAGCAGACCAGAAGAGAGATATATTTAAGGTGCTGAAATTAAAACCCTGTGAACCAGGAATGCTGTATCTAGGAAAGCTGTCCTTCAAAAATGAAGAAACTAAAAAAGAATTTCCCAAAAAAACAAAAGACGAGGAGTTCATTATCACCAGACCTGCTCCGTAAGAAATGCTAGGAGCCCGGCAAGTTGTGTAGGGGTGGCGGGTCACAACACGCAGCCGCTCTGGAAAGGAAGACGCATGCACAGATGAAACCGGCGTTACTGTAAGTCCCGTGCATAAAATTTAAATGACAAAAGCCATTTAAAAACTGGAAATCTGGGGCACCTGGGTGGTTCAGTTGGTTAAGTGTCTGACTTTGGCTCAGGTCCTGATCTCACGGTTCGTGGTTCGATTCCACATCAGGCTCTGTGCTGACAACTCGGAGCCTGGAGCCTGCTTCCAATTCTTTCTCCGTCTCTGTCTGGCCCTCCCCCACTCATGCTCTGTTTCTCTCTGTCTCAATAATAAATAAAAAACATTTAAAAAAAGCCTGGAAATCTAGGCTCAAGGGTAAACAGTATATCAGTGTGTAATTCGGGATAGAGTGGGGAGGAGGGGCTGCCATAGAGGAGTGGGTTTTGCAGTCAAAATTAACTTGTTACCAGTTTTAAATAGAATGCTATAACATAAGGTGTTTTATGTCATTTCAATGGGAACTGCAGAAAAAATACCTACAGAACATACACAAAAGGAAATGGGAAGGGACTCAAAACATACTGTTACAAAAATTCAATGAAAAATAAGGAAGGCAGTGGGAAAGGGACAAAAAACCCACAAGACACGTAGAAAACAAGGATCAAAACAGCAATGGTTCAGTCCTTCCCAATCGGCAATTACTTTAAGCGTAAATGGGTTAAACTCCCCAATCAAAAGACCTGGCCTGACTGAATAGATTAAAAAAATACCGTCCGAGTGACTGACTACGAGTTGTCCACAAGAAGCTCACTTTCGACCTGAGGACACACGTGGGCTGAAAGGGAGAAGGATGGAGAAGACACTCTGCGCACATCGAGACCGAGAGGGCCGGACTGGGCTCGCTAACAACGGACAAAACAGAACAGGGACGGGATGTAATGATAAAAGGGTCGATTTACCAAGAAGACACAGCCACAAAAGTCTCTGCACCAAACCTCGTAGATCTTGAATATAGGAAGTAAACTTGACAGAACACAGGGCGACATGGCCACACAGAGACGGTAGGAGACTTGAGTTCCCCCCTTCCCACGGGACCTGCAGACGGAGTCCCATAAGCAAACAGGCTGTGAACAGCACTAGAGACCAAACCCGCCCAGCAGACACACACAGAACCCTCCACTCAAACCAACAACCGAAGTTTACACCTCAAGAGATGAGAAGAACACACTAAACCCGAAGCAGTCAGAAGGAAGGAAATAATAGAGATTAGATCAGAGATAAATGGAACAGAGAACAGAAAAACAATGGAAAAAATCAACGAGACTAAGGGTTGTTTTTTGCAAAGGTCAACAAAATCGACAAACTCTTAGCTAAATTAACTAAGAAATAAAGAGAGAAAGCCCAAATTACTAATATTAGAAATAGAATAGAAAACATCACACTGGTGTCACAGAAATAAAAAGGATCACAAAAGATTGGCATTAACAATTATACTCCAACAGATGGGACACCCTACAAGAATGGATAAATTCCTAGAAACACATCGAGTCTGAGTCATGAAGAAATAGGAAATCTGAATAGACCAACAGTGAGTAAGTAGATTGAGTAAGCAATAAAAAACTTCCCAAAATAGAAAAGCCCACGACCAGATGATTTCATTGGAAAATTAATACCAGTCTTTCTCAAATGTTTCCCAAGAACTGAAGAGGAGAGAACAGGTGTGCCTGGGGGGTGCGGTCTGTTGAGCATCGGACTCTTGATTTTGGCTCAGGTCATGATCTCGTGGTTCATGGGAACCAGTCCTGCACGGGACTCTGTGCTGACACTGAGGGAGGGTCCTTCTTGGGATTCTCTCTCCCCCACCGTCTCTGCCGCCCCCCAACTTGTGTGTGTTCTCTCTCTCAAAATTAATAAATAAAATAAAAGAGAGAGAGAGAGAGAGAGAGAGAGAGAGAGAGAGAACATATCTGAGCCCTGTGAGGCCACATTACCCTGACACCAAAGCCTCTCAAAGACTTGAGGAGGAGACGATAGACTAACCTCCCTAAAGAACACTGACGCCCAAGTCCTCGAGAGGACACCAGCACCTTTAAGTCAAGAGTATATAAAAAAGACGGTACGCCACGAGCGAAGGAGGTTTAGTCTGGGACGCAAGGGTGCTCCCAAGACGAACACACACACACAACAATGCAAACCCCACGCGGTCATCTTAATTGATGCAGAAGCAGCATTTGACAAAACACAACCCCTCTCTGTGACGAATGCACGGGGACTTCCTCCGCACAGCAGAGGCCGACCTGACGCGGGCGGCCCTCCCCCGCACGCCCTCACTCTCCCTGGCTGGTGGGGCGGGAGGCACCTCGTGCCGAGGAGGGGCCAGCGTGTGCTATGTCCTGACCAGACGCCCAGGAGGCAGACACACCCGGGGGTGTTGGCGTCTCCACACCAGAGACAAAGACCTGGGCCTTCTCCGGCAAGCCCCTGGCCGTGGGCACACCCCCAGCGCCCGTGTGGCAGGACGGGACAGGCCTGGGGCCGCCACCTGCTCCTGGCACCGGGGACGCACCTTGAGAGCCACGCTGGCGTGGCCCTTAGTAACCACTTCATTTATTTTCTGTATTTAAATCTTTTAAATGTTTTATTTATTTTTGACATAGAAAGAGACATCATGTGCTTGAGTGGGGGAGGGGCCGAGAGTGAGGGGGACAGAATACCTGAAGGAGAGCCTGGGGTGGGGCTCGAACTCCCAAATGGTGAGATCATGACCTGAGCTGGAAGTGAGATGCTTAACCAACTGAGCCACCCAGGTGCCCTTATTTTCTGTATGGTAGGTGTTTGGACATCTTGGGAGCTGGCCGACCCCAGGGCAAGGGCCCCTCCCACGGCTGGCTGTTTCCCGCAGACACAGAGGACCCGGGTGCCAGCACCTCTTTCACATGCCAGTCCGCCCAGGCCGATGCAGACATCTGTGCCCGGGGCCCACTGAGGTCATTCAGGTTGGCCAATCCTAGGCCCGCTCACCCTGCTTCACCTGTTCCTTCCCACCCCCTCTGCCTCTTGACCCACTCTGGTCCTGCCCGTGTGGCCCTGTGGCCCGGCCTGCCCTTTCTTGGGGACTGTAAGTAAAAAACCAACTATTTTTAGGTAAGCTCCATGCTCAACGTGGGGCCTGAACGCACGAGCCGGAGAGCGAGAGTCACGTGCTCTACCGACGGAGCCCCGGGCCCCCCTCTTCTCCAGCGGAGCGAACAGTAACAATCTGTCGAGCGAACCACGGCTCCCGCCTGCCCCCGAAAAGCTGGCTCACAGCAGCGAGGGCGCGTGGCTGCCCTTCCCTCTCCAGCCTGTCTTCTGTCGCCCGCAATGTTAGCCAGTAGGACCTCCGCCAGGACCAGCGGGTCTGGGGCCGCCTGGGCTTCTCACGGGACCCAGTCGCTTGTGCCGCCCTCCGCACACACAGGCGGTCTCCCTGAGCCCAGGGCCCCTGCTTCAGCTCCGGCCCCGTCCGTCCCCGCACAAGCCCAGAGCCCGAGGTGCTGACAGGACGCAGGTGGGCTCTGTCGCAGCACACCCGAGCATCTGCTCAGGGCTCGGCTCCTGTGCCCGGGCCCCCCTCCCACCCTGCCATGCTCCAGGTGACCTTGGGGTTTCCCACTCCTAGTGCACGCGAGGCTCATGCTGCCTTCCTCTCGGGGGCGCTGCGAGGCGGGCAGCCGGTCCTGGTGAAGGGTGCGGGGGTGGGGTCCCCGTGCCACCGTGTGCACACGGTAACCTGGGCTCCGCAGTGAGGTTGTCGCCTGAGGTGCCAGGGCCCCTGCCCTGCCTGCCGACCTGCTGCAGAGCCTCTCCGAGCACACTGACCGCACCCGCTGCTGGAACCAGGCCTGAGCGAGGCCACCGTGACCCTCAAGACCCTTCAGGAGACCCCTGCCGCCTGGAGGGGTGTGGCCTACCTTGGCCGAGTCCGCATGGGCCCTCGGAGGGCTGTTCTCAGGGTCCGGCTCCTCACCACTACCTTCGCCCACGTCATCGCTGTCCGGCTCCTCCCGCAGGGCCCTGCCTTCTGGGGCCACCTCCGGGTGTAGCCCCGGGACCGTGGGGACCGGGCCGGCCTCGCCGCCCTCCTCACAGGGAAAGTGCTCGCCAGCCACACTGCAGGACGGACTGTCAATCCCACTGTCGCGGTTGGGGATCTTCGCGCTGCCGCCGGGCTCCCCCGCAGGGCCTGCAGTCGGGTTGCCAGGGCTCCTGGGGTCAGGGTCCTTGCCAGGGGCTCTGGGCCCAAGGGGTAGCGCCTGGAACTGCCCTGGGCCTGCCCTTGGCAGCTCTGGGGACGAGCACTCAGGCCCAGCCCTTGGCTCCTCCAGGGCGGCACCAGGGGCCGGGGCTGTTGAAGACCCCTCTCCTGGCTCCATCCTCAAAGCTGAGCTCTGTGGGGACTGGCCAGTGGCTTCCTGGAGGAGGAAATGAGCAGGGTCAGCGCCAGCCAGGCATGGACCAGCCCCTGCGCACAGGCATGTCCCCCCAGAGAAGGTGGGGAGGCCAAGTGTGGGGTGCACAGCCTACACAGCTCCGGCTGGCTCCTATCCAGACAGGCTTAGAGAGATTACCAAATGGAAAGCACTTTATTTTCAAAATAAAATTTTTTAAATAAAAAAAGGAGAAGAAACCTAGAAAGACAAAGAATAAAAAAGGAGGGGAGGGAGGAGGGAAAAAAGGAGAGAAGGAGGAAAAGAGGGAGGAGGGAAGGAGAAAGGGAGGAGGGAAGAGGGAGGGGAGGAGGGAAGAAGGGAGAAAGGAGGGAGGGAAGATGACAAGGAGGAAGGAGGAAAGGAAGGGAAAGGGAGGACGGAGGAGGGTGGGGAGGAGGGAAGGAGGGAGGAAGGAGGGAGGGAAGATGACAAGGAGGAAGGAGGAAAGGAAGGGAGGAGGGAGGAGGGAGGTAAGGGGGAAGGGAGGAGGGAGGAGGAGGGAAGGGAGGAGGGAGTCCTGCAGTGTGAAGCCACCCACCGCTCAATACTGTCAAACCACATGCACAAAAGTCATGGTCCCAAGGTCATGAGCAGCGGACCAGGCCTGCGAAGTGCTCTGGCTTCCGAGTGCTGTGTGCCCCGTGATGCCGTTCTGAGGGGACCCTTCCTCGGCTTCCCTGGGGTTGCGTGTCTGACAGGTGACCGGGCACCTTCCACAGACCAGGGCCAGGGAGGCCAGGGCTTTTCTCCCAGATTCCTCCACCCCCCAAAGCACCCTGGGGCTACTTCCTGCTTTCACCTCCCACCTCTCCTGGAGCACAGGGCGTCAGGTGTCAGCCTGGGAGGGTGGAGCTCGGGGCTGGGCCAGGGGAGACAACATTCCCTGGAATCTTCCTCTGACCCCACTCACCTGATGTCCAGGTCCCCCGAGAGGGCTCTGCACCTGGCTCCCTGCTGGCTGTTCCTTCCGGGTCTGGGGGGGAGGCTCAGGCCGCGAGCGTGAGCGGGACTGGGTGAAGGCCTCCTTCCTGCCCAGCGGGTCAGAAACGAGGGTCCTGAAACACACGGTGGGAGTGGGCACATGAGAGCCACTGTCTCGGCTGATGCCAGGATGCCAGGCTGGCCCCAAAGGCAGCTGTGGAAGGGCAGCTTCGTGGCCCCGCCCGGTGGAGGCAACCCTGTAAAGGTCACGGCCACAGTTAGATGGAGTGCAGGGGCTGCGAGGGCCAGGCCTGCCCGTCCTGCCCGTGGCGCCCACGCCTGGAGTCAGGGTCGCGCCCAGTGTGCAGAGAGCCGGCGGGCACCCTCCCGACACCCCAGATGCAGCGCCCAAGGCCCGGCGCGTCCAGAGCCTGCCGGTCGGCGCTTCAGGGCAGGAGGACCTCCAGGCCGAGTCCTGAGGCAGCAGCTCGGCCTGGGGCACCTGTGCAGCTGGCTTCCGGTGGGGCCGGACTGCTCGGGAGTGGCCCTCTCCCCAAGGGACCCCAGGCCAGAGCAGGGCGCATACCTGTCCCTGGCTGAGCCTCGCTCCTGACTGCCTGACGGGGGCGGGGGGTGGGGAATACTGAGATTTCCAAACTGCGTTGCTTCTCCGCGCGGGGGACAAACTCAAGTTCCAGCCGACAATCAGGACACAGCCCTGCCAACGCGTGGCTGAACGCGGGCGGAGGCTAAGCCTCGGGGTGTCCAGCGGGCCCGTCGCAGGAGGTGGAGCCTCCGCAGCCCCGCCTCCGGCCGGCCTGCCTCCGTCGGGGAGGAGAGACCGCCTCCGCCAGGCGGCAGGGCACAGCGCCCCCAGCAGGTGGGAACCGGCACAGCCCTCACCCTGCCCCCCAGCGGGACAGGGACCCGCGTGACAGTCCAGGAGAACAGGAGGTGCAGGTCCCGGGGCAGAGCACTGGAAGGAGAGCCCGTCAGGGAGCAGGGCGCTGCAATGCTGCCCATGCGTGGCTCAGCGCACTCGGGAGGGCGCCCCGAGACCGCAGAGCCTCCGGAGGGAACGGCGGGGGCACAGGCTGGGCAAGGCCCGCCCCCACGGGGGACCTACGGGGAGCCCTGCTCAGGTCCGGGAAGCCCCCGGTTACACGCAGCATAACTGTGTCAGGATCCGTGATGAGAACACAGACCAGGGCCGCCACCACCCGCGTCCTGCTCTGCACAAGGTCGGCAGGTAAAGGGACACACATGACTGCCTTCCAGGAGCCAGATTGGGGGTGGGGGGGCAATAGAAACCATCCCAACCGAAGCGCAGAGATGCCGAGATGTGGAGACACGCAGCCCACAGTTAGCATGTAACCGGACTCCCGTGTACATGCTTGCAGTCCCGAAAGGGATTGAGCAGGAAATGCTTGCGAAAATAATGACCAAAGTTTTTCCTGATATAATAGAAACTATGAATCCACGGATCTAAGCAGGCACAAGGAATGTTTGCACTTAAACGTCTTTCCACAGAGAAAACTCTAGGCTTACAAAGCCTCTCTGGTAAATTCTGTCCAACATGAAGGAAGACATGACCCCAACTCCACACAAACCTTCCCAGAACACTGAGGGAAGGAGAATGCCTCCCGACGGCACGGAAGGGTCTGGCAACCCTGTGCGGAGTGGAAGCAGATGGGTGCAAAGGAAGGTACTCGTCTGCTCTTCTATCTAGAGAGTTCCAGGAGACGCACGCTTTGCAGGGGATCAAATGTCCCCTTTATCCAGGGTGCTGGGACCACTGAGGTGGCTGCACCGCGGCAGCTGGCAGACGGTTGGCAGGAACGCTGTCGTCCGGGCCTGGGGCCCTGGCACTGCCCAGGGCCCACCCTAGACAGGCAGGGACAGTCCTGCAGAGGGCCCACCACCTCCAGGTTCCAGCCGAGGCCAGACGTCCCCCCCACCGGGGGCAGGGCAGGCCCCCTGCTGGAAGCACCAGCGTCCCGTCTCCTGCGGTCTGGCCCCTGGCACCCTGTCAGATGGCAGCTGTCAGAGGTGTGAGCCTGAGAAGCCTCTGGAACTGTCCCAGCCCCGGCTGGCAACAGCCCCAGAGCCGCGCGAGATGCTCCGTGCGCCGCCCCTCCCCCACCAAGCTCAGGCGGTGGGTCACTTGCCGCAGGAATCTGGACGACACTGACAATACCCCGGGGCGGCCCCAGGGACCTCTGTGCCCCCACACCTGCACGCAGGCCAGGCTGGGAGACGCAGAGCCCGCGAGCTGGCAGTGAGAAAGGCCGGTGACCCAGGCTGCTTCATTCCAGGGCGGTCTTTGTCCCGCCTGCTGAGCGCACGGACATGGGAGCAGACGGTGGGGTGCCGCACGCCCTGGCACACGGCTGGGGTCAGTGGGACCTGGGAGGGGGACGGGGCCACCAGGGCAAGCTGAGCACAGAGGAGAGGAGATGGATCGCTGCTCGAATGCCCAAGTCAGCTGACACCATCACTCAAAGTTACTGCACTTTTAAAAACGGGTTGATGCATCCTTTTTAGAAAACTTAGAAATTGTGGAAAAATAGAAAGGACGTTAATGCCCCTTGTCACCTAGCACTGGGATCTTGTGTGGGGAGCAGCCCGCGGGCTGGATGGCCCCGACGGGACTCCTGGGTGGACTGCAGCCTTTCTTGGAGATACTGCTTTGGTTTCAATGCCGAATGCCAAC
>PISW01015843.1:0-15348 GCA_004023785.1 Mungos mungo
ATTGTATATATATATACCACATCTTCTTGATCCATTCATCAGTTGATGGACATTTAGGTTCTTTCCATGATTTGGCTATTGTAGAAAGTGCCGCTATGAACATTGGGGTACATGTGCTCCTATTCCTCAGCACTTCTTTATCCCTTGGGTAAATCCCTAGCAGTGCTATTGCTGGGTCATAGGGGAGTTCTATGGATAGATACAAAGAATTTGTCTAACTTTTTACTTTTGGCTCAGAAGAGGAAAAAACCAAAACAGATATCCTGTGGTTTTGCAGAGATTCAAAGTTTATTCTTGACCACTGCATTTGGAGTCTGTGTATCTGGAGTATGCCTTGGTTAAGATACATAGAGCATAAATGCTTTGGGAAGCAGAAATAGATTTCACTTTATTACCCCTTTCACCAACAGAACCTAATCTGCTTGCAATGATTTAATCAGCAACTGCGAGTTGTTTGCAGAAAACCTCCTACATAAATCAAAAACTTCCAATATGCATTTGCTTGTGCCTTCTCTGGTGCCCTCTGACCAGATGGGTTAGCCATCTGCAACTCCTGGTGTGTGTGTGTGTGTGTGTGTGTGTGTGTGTGTGTGTGTGAATAAACTCTGAATAATCATAACATCAGAAGAGATTTTTTTAAAGTCCTTTGATCACTGGCATTTTAGTTGATTCATGTATACTCTGATGTTTGGAAAATGCATTTCCTTTTAAATGTGGTGGTCTGAATCGTTTTCTTAGATGAGAGCTAAGAGCTCCATATCTGTCCTTCTTTTTTCCTTCCCTCTGTTTTGACCTTCCTTCCCTCCTTCTGACTTGTTTCAGTTAGGTTTCTTTGGTCTCAGATAACATACAGCAACTGAGATTAATTTAAGTATAAAAAAAGAAAGAACAGATATGTTGGGTGGAGTTGGAATAGTCTCTGCTTCAAAAGACAAAGCAGAGATAAACCACACCTTTTTCCACCTTCTATCAATAGACTGCTCATAATTTTTCTAATCTCTGCCTGGTACCCAATCCCAAAGCCATTTTTAAAACAATATTTATTTAGTTTTGGGGAGAGCACACGTTGGGGAGGAACAGAGAGTGGGGGACAGAGGACGTAAAGCAGGCTTGGTGCTGACAGGCTGACAGCAGCAAGATTGATATAGGGCTTGAACTCACTAACTGTGAGATCATGATCTGAGCTGAAGTTGAATACTCAACCAGCTGAGCCACCCAGGTGCCCCATCCCAAAGCCATTTTTAAGTACCAAATCAACTTATTATGCTTTACAGCTTAAATGTATTCAGTGTTAGATATCAATTATATCTTAATAAAAATGGGAGTAAAAGTTATCCATTATTACATAAGCAGCCACTCAAAATCTTAAAGCAGTAGACATTTGTTAGCTCCCATTTACAGTTTGGCTGGGCAGGCCATCTGGTCTGGGCCAAGTTCAGCTGTTGTCTGGTGAACAGATATATTGTCTATGCACCTGAGATCAGTTGCTGATTGGCCAAGGGATGGTTTTCTGGATCTTGGCTGGGTCCTCACATACGCCTGGGTCCTAACCTGGGAGAAACAAGTAGACTCTGCCCCACTTGGCCTCTCATCCACAGGGTGATTACTGGGGTTTTATCTGTGCAGGTGGTGGGGGTCCAAGGAAATGACCAGGAAGCCTCTTATAGCCTAGGCTCAGACTTGGCATGACACCACCTTTGCCACATCTGTGGTCAAAGTAAGCACCCAAGCCAGCTCAGGTTCAAGGTGGGAAGAGAATAAATAGATGTTACCTTCAGAAAAGCCATATTGCAGAGGTCACTTTTGCAAATAATCTACAAGACAAGAACTGCAGCCCTCAAAGGATCTGGGCAGCAGGAGGAAGAATGGACATATTACTTAAGGCATAACACTGGGTGGCCAATTCTATTCCTTTCCATCTTTCTGTGATTCCACTGAAGACTCAATACTCACCATCCCTGGATTCACTGCAGCATCAGAATTCATGTAAATTAGAAAAAGAGAATTCTAAAGAAAAAAACCTGAGGTTTTATTGCAACAAGAATGAAAAAAAGGACACAGAGCAGGAAAAACTATTCAGAAAATGGCTGTCAAGGATCTACATCCTTGGGGAGATAGAGATGTACAGCATTGAGTGACAAGATGTTATCAGGCTGTGCTTATTTAGATCTTGTTACACAAGTTCAATGGGGCTTATACTTGGAAAACTCCTTGTTGGTGATGCCTGGTTGAAAATTTGATAGATAACAATTGTTTACTAGAAAGATAAGAAAGTATTAGGAGTGATATTTGTGGGGAACACTTTCTCTTCACTTCTAACATTTCCATCCTGTGAAAGTAGTTCAATTAGCATAACCTTGGGCCTTTCTTTTTCTTCTTCAGTTTATGAGTTAGTGAAATGAACAACCGGGCTAGGATATTCAGAACGAATAAGTAAGGACACCCAGCTCAGCTAAGCCATCGATGCTGCAGGAATTGTGGGCAGGGAAGATCTGCCCTAGTCCATAATTGCCTGAATTTGACTGAGTATGTCTTGTGGATCCAGAGTTTGATATTATCAGGCCCACCTGATTAATCCTCTTATGGATATCTCTTCCATCTTGACCTCTATCTGTAATGAATATATTTGGCTTCCATATTTTTCTTTTGTTTTATTTCCCTACTTGTTCACAATACAGATGGGAAAGAGGGATTTTTTTGTGGGCCCCTTTGGTAACCCCAATAGAGAGAAATAATGTAAGCAAAAGATCAGCAGCATAAAACAATTTGGAGCATTTTGAAACTCTAGAGTTCATATATCTGGGCTAGATAGAGGTGTGCAGTGGGATCTAAAGACAGAAAGACATGTGAAGATCAGACTGTGAAAGACTTGCACACCATACGGAACAGGGTGTACTTTCTATTGATGGCATTATGTGAGAGTCTTTGTCTGTTGTTGATGTTGTTCAATGCAGAGGACGGAAATGAAAGTACCAGTGCTTTGAAAAACTCATTCAGGCACAATGGTTGAGAATGTTCTGCCAGGGCTTCAATCACAATGCAATGAAACTAAGTATTATGCACCACCTTATAGATTAAAATACACGTGTTCCACAGAACACACACATCCCCCCCCCCAACTAAACAAATGAAATGAAACAGTCAAGAAAAAGAGAATAGTGACAAGAAGACAGAGAGATAGAGAGTTTTCAAATGGCAAAGGCCATTTCACTGTCCATTCTTGCCAATTAATATATTGGGCTTAGCCTGTCTGCTAAGTTACAGAGACCAAAATATCAGTGTGCTCACAACACCAAATTCAATATAAAATAGTTGATCTCTGGATCTGGATCTAAAAGGGCTCAGAGATGATCCAATCCATTTCTCACACAGGTTCAGTGATTTGCCCAAAACCCCACAGTTCACTTTCCAGTGTCTTTTTCAGCGTTCCAACCAGCGTTGCTTCCCACATTCAATATTCTACATCTCTGTCCCGTAAGCCAGACTTATGGGTGTTATCCTTCACTCCATCTTGTCCTCTCCTCTGATAGATTAGTTACCATGTTATTTGTTTATTCCGCCCTAGGAGAGTTGCCCTTGCACTTCCCTTGCAGTAAAGGACGTTATCAATCATGTCACTTTTCTGCTCAAAAGTTGTCATTCAACGAAGATGTGAGGGCATTGAGATAAGAGAGTTCCAGAATGTCTTTTGCTCCAGTATTGCATCCTTCCTTCAATTATCATGTCCCGTATGCCCAAGGTTGGAATGGGTGCTTGGAAGAACCCTGGTGGGGGTGTTGGGCTCAAGTAAATAGCATACTTACTCCAAAATGCTCCCAATTCTTGCCTCTGCTTATGGTATTCCTTCCTCTGCTATTGCGATCTCTCTCCCCAACCATACAGTTTCACTAAACTAGCAATCATTTCTTGTAGCCACCCTTCTACTAATTGTACATTTAGCACAGGGGTTGGAAAACTGTGGCCCAACTGGCCTTCTGGGTTTAGAGACTTGTTATAGCACAGCCACATCCATTCATTTCCATATGTTCTATGGCTGCTTTCACTCTGCAACAGCAGAAATGGGTTTTCATGAGGCTGGCCACATAGCCCATAGAGCTTTAAAATATTTAGTATCTAGCCACTTAGAGGAAAAGTTTGTTGACCCCTAATTTAGAAGGTTAGCTACATATAACTTTTCTTTACCTCTCCTGATGATAAATAATGGCTATTAGCAATGTCACCACTGAATGGGTGATTGATTGACAACTTAGGCAACAGGTTGAGTTCTTTGTTTTACATTATCACATCCAATGCTTATGATCCATCTGAGGATTAAGTGTAATTCTTCACATAATAAAGGGAAATAAACAAAGGCCCCAAGTAGCTTAGGAATCTGACAAACAGAGTGTATGATAAGCAGGAGAAGTGGTATTTGAACTCAGATTTTCCCTGATGTTGAAATCTATGCTCAGTCCTACTCTATACTGATTGTGTGACTCTTTTCTCTTGGGCTGAAATTTAATGTCCTATTTGTACAGTACTTAACAGAATGCCTTGCATGTGGTATGTTGTTAGCTTATTCGGTTACTAGACAAATGCATGGCTGCATTCACACACTCAGAAGAAAATGTAAGTAGGGAGCATGTAACCATCAGTTATCTCCTGGCACTTTGCATGTGGCCAGAGGTAGAGATTGTTTCTGGCATTGTCTTATTGAATACAAATGTGTAGGTACATATTTTCGTTGAAGCAACCAAGATATAGGTCACATCTGGACTTGGGGAATGCTTGTGAATTAAGTCTACTACTAAGTTCAATAGTCCTGATTCAGCTGCAAATTAAGTACTCTCTTGAGCAAGTCACACATCTTTTCAAGCCTATTTCCTAATTCATAGATGAAGATAATTTAATTTGTTTACCTTCAAGGTTTTCAAGGTTTTATTACGAAGCTATTCAAATCTAAGAATTTGTCAGTAAGACTATAACACTTTTTTAGGTGTATTTATCATAGAACCATAAGGTCTAAGACAGAGTGGATGAAAAGAAGAAAGTAACTTTTATAAAATGCCTACTACATGCTGGCTGAGGTCTGGGTGTATTTCATGCATTGTTTCATTGAATCCTCAGAACATTCCTGAGAAGAAGGTTCAATAATTATTATAATAATTTAAAAGGAGTTTCACAGGGATTAGCAACGTTTCCTAAGATCAAACACAGAATAAAAGTCCAAGTAGGAATTTAAAAAATTTTATTTTTTATTTATTTTTGAGAGATAGAGAGAGACAGTGCGAGTAGGGGAGGGTCAGAGAGAGAGACACACACACAGAATCTGAAGCAGGTTCCAGGTCCTAAGCTAGCTGTTAGCACAGCCTGATATGGGGCTCAAACCCACGAACCGTGAGATCATGATGTGAGCTGAAGCCAGACACTCAATCGACTGAGCCACCCAGGTGCTCCAGCCCAGTAGGAATTTTAACATAGGTCAGATTGACGACAAATAATACACTGTTCCCACCATGTCAAGCCTTGTTATACTACACTATTCCATGCCAGAGACTAACATGCCATTCCACACTGGATATTAAGATGCAATTTCACACTGTATGATAACTGAAGGTTGTCATTCATTCTTTTGCTTTCAGTTCAGAATGATTGATCTGAAAACATAGGCAAAGTAAAAAGTATAGGAAAACCATAAAGCACTGTTGGAGAGAGACTAAATTTTAGATTTGAACCACAAACTGCCTGCCACTGAAGTATGTTGTGTTAAGTGATAAATCTTATCATTTCTTTTAAACATAATATATTTGTTTTTATCATCACTACTAGTATCTGAGTGTGGACCTTTGGAGTTCTTTTTTTGTTTGTTTGTTTTTATTTTTAATTTTTGACACAGTATCAATATAGGTTTATTTTTAAGGGTTTTTTAAAAATTTAAATAGTTTATTACCAAGTTGGTTTTCATATAACAGCCAGTGCTCTTCCTTGCAAGTGCAGTTCTAATCTGACAGTTATGACAGGCTGATAGATGCTCTGCTCATTACTTTAAAAAATATCTTCAAACTTTTTGCAATGCAGTCTTTATATTTATTAAAGCTAATCATCTCACCCCAAATTAGGCAAAAGCTAAATATTTAATTTAGCATTTATTTTATGTTCCTGAAAACAATACAGCATTTTCACACCATCAAGTTTTTTGCTGTTATATAGAGGGTAACATGTTCCTTTCAACTTTGGTATAAAAACACAGACTCCAATAAAAAGTAATAATAACCAATTTGCAAATGTTTCATAATTTTCATTCATTTTTATCACTATAAATAATCCTCCTTTAGTAGTCTGTGAAGTAGTTACAGTTCATGTTTTATAGACAAGGAATAGAAAAGAAAAATTAAAATGCTTGCCAACTCCAACTAACCTTTTCTGACATTATTATGTTTGGACATGTTTCCAGAGCACTGTTATGGGAATGTAAACTGGTGCAGCCACTATGGAAAACAGTATGGAGGTTCCTCAAAAAATTAAAAATAGAACTACTTTATGACCCAGCAATAGCACTACTAGGGATTTATCCAAAGGATACAGGAGTGCTGATTCATAGGGGCACATGTACATGGATCAATTCATTGTATCTCTTTGCGGGGTAGAGCTAGACTAGAGTCCAGGCTCCCCCTACTGAATTCTATTATTTTCCTTTTATTTTCCCCATGTTGCTTATTTTGTGAGTTACTTTGTCTTATAATAAAAAACAAAATAAAGAGTACAGCATGACCAATAATTGCACAGTGTTTTATATATTATAAATCAATTTTGGTTGAAATGTTTCATGTTTTTTTCCTTACAATAACTCCAGCAAATAATTTTTATTATACTCAAGAATGCAAATTCAAACAAACAAAAATAAAGACTCAGAAAAGTGTCAGCACAAAGGTTTATATACCTGCAGTCCTGATCTCTATCTTTGCCTCTCTTCTTGTTGTATCCCTTTGCCCCAACCTGTAAATAACCAGGAATACATCTTAACTCCATATTCTCACCTATGTTCAGAAGCTGATTAAGCAAAACAGAAGACACCAGCCAGACCAATAGAATGAACATTGAACTTGCTACTTCCTTCTTACTGCCATCTTGGTGTTATATGAGCAGGTGATACAGGATTCCAAGGCTGAAATTAGAGAGATTAGATTTTATGATGTTGAAAATTTCTCTCTGGAGGGTGGCATTTCACCTCATGTGCACTGGAAGGCTGTTTTGACAGTTCCAACTATACGGAACGTTCCACCGCTAATGGCTTGGCCATGACTCACCTCCGATAGTCTCCATCTGCAACATCTGCCCAATTTGTTTTTCTTTTTTAAATCGTGATTTTAATTTTATATTAAGCATGCTTTAAAGCAAAACCCACATACTGCTGTCCTACCAGGGAACTATTTAAAACAAGCATGGAAGATGAAATGAGGAAAATATGTCATCTTCCAAAGCTTTTCTAAACAGATTCTGGTCTTGTGCATCATTAACAGTAGAGGACTAGAGCTAAGAGTTGAATTTTATGCTTTCAGCAACTGTGAACATTTGGTAGACAATGTGCAAGCATTCATAAACCATGGACCTAGTAGGATAATTCATCTCTTCCTTAAATATTCAGATATGTTCACTTAAGTTCCCAGAGAGGCTTTGGTGTGTGGTCCCCCATTGCATGTGAGAGCTAGTTTTCCAGTATAGTATTCTGCTGTATGTTCACCATGATTTATGCATTGCCTCTACTATGGGCATATTCTCTGAGATTTTCTTAGTAACATTTCCTGAAGCTGATATGGATTATATTTTAAAAATTTAAGCAATGCTACCATCTTACGTAGTTCCTTAAGAACTTTGACCCTAAGTGAAACTAATCCCAAATAAACTTTTACTTCTAAACTCACTGATTGGGAAACTGACATTTATTGTGACAGTGCAATTACTTTCATACTAAACCTTAATTTTTGAGGCCATGTACCTGCACGTGAGCCAGGTAAGTATAAAGGTAATGTCTTATTCACTTCAGAATCCCCAGCACCTAAACTCAATCATACTCCATGTACTAATGGATAGACTAATTAGTTATATGGCTTAGGATCAACTTCTGGACCAACTTCTAATTGGTTCTGTGATCTTAAATAAGTGTCTTAATCTTTCAGAGTTTCAGTTTCCTCAACTGTAAAATAAAAAAGAGGGGCTAATAATGGCACTTAACATATACATTTTGTTGGCAGATTGATTAAAACTCAGTGGGTTCATTTATATTGTATTTATGTTTATAAATGAGCAGAACATAGTTCCTGACATATAGTAATTGCATAAAATGATAGTTATATTATTAGAGAAAGGGTTTATTTAAAATATGTTAAATTAATCTTGAATAAAATTGGGAAATATGAAATCCTACAAGACTAGAATTTTCTGCCACTGCAAAATTTCAAAGAAGTCTCCGAGATGTAGATGAAAGAATAAATGTATTTATGATCAGACATCCTGCATTTGAGTAGCTGCTCAGTGACTTATTAGTGAGCAAGTTTTCTCGTCACTCTGAGGTTTGCAAACCTTTGTTAGTAACAATGGATGATATTAATAACTATTGCATGGGTCTGTCATGAAGCCAGTATCTGCAGAAACATTCCCTAGAGCAGTGGTTTTCAAATTGTTAACCTCAACAGCTTTTTTCCAAAAGACTTTTCTTCAAAAAGAACCCAAAGAATAAACAAAGAAAAGAAGTAACAACAGAGATGAGTTTATGGACCTGAACCAGGAATGAGTGAGAGTTTTATGTACTGATTCTATCCATCTCCAAACCCCCACCTCATTCCCAGCCATCCTACGACTAGAAAATTATTTATCTATACTTCTGTATCCCTTGGGTAAGTCCCTAGCAGAGCTATTGGAAGAGCACTGGGTGTCATATGGAAACCAATTTGACAATAAACTTAAAAAAATAAAGACATAAAAAAGAACATTATTTATCTAGAGTGAATAAATTCTGAAACATTGAAAGGATTATCATGCCACAAGGAATGAATGTGCTGGTAATTTTTTCCTCTGTCTCTCCTTTTGTGGTTACAAATGTTTCTGGGATGCATCATACTCTTCCTGGATTTGGGAAGAAGATCCAAGTGACCCTAACCAGGAGGGCCTTTGTGGAAGGCCAAGACTTTCATAGGGCCTGAGGGTGACTAAACGTTACCCCAGAAATAACTGTTTGGGCTAGTGAAGGAAATGTGGAAAACTGGTCTCTGGGCTCATCCCTGAACTGAGAACATTTCATAAAGTTAAGATTTAAGTGGTAGAGACCTGATAACAGGGAATTAGTTTCTTTCTGTTTGTCAATCTCTAGTTGAATGATATTTCACTGATGAAATCATTGATGATTGATACATTTGATAAGAAGGAGGGAATGATAGAATCAGAGTATTTGACATTGGAAGGGGTTTCCAAGACTTTTATTTTACAGATAGAGATGTTAAGACCCAGAGAATTCAGAGGTTTTCCCCAACCACCATATGTAATCAAGTTACTCAGAACTGGAGGCTATGTGCTGACAGCATTCTCAGCAGATGATACTCTACAGACGTAAGTAAAGGCGGATACGGGTGGGGCCTCTCAGTGTAGCCACACTTGTTAAGATCCTCCATCTCTGAAACCAAGGAGTTATTACTATTTAACCTTTCCATGTCCAACACTGTTCAGAACTGTCCTCTGAGAAGCACATGGCCAAGAAGGAGTTAGAAGAAATGTATTGGGAGGCACCTGGGTGGCTCAGTAGGTTGAGCATCTGACTGTTAATTTTGGTTCAGGTCATGATCCCAGGGTCATGGGCTCAAACCCTGTGTTGGGATTTGTGCTGAATGTGGAGCCTACTTGGGATTATCTTTCTCTCTCTTTCCCTCCCCTGCTCTCTCTCTCTTTCTCAAATAAGAAAAAGAAGAAGAAATATGTTGGGGAAGACTTGTGTGAAGGATGAAGGGAAGAACACACAAGAGTATGTGGGAAAAGTCTGCCAATCTCAGTGTACGTCTGACTCCTGTGAGGCCTTAGATGTCAATGTAGCTGAGAGAGTCTCAGTCAAGGACCAGGGAGCCCCAGAGCAAGTGTCCTGCAGCAGGCAGAATGGCCATTCTCTATTACTCATGGTGGTCACAGCCATTGACTCAGAGCTGTGAACGGTGCAGCCCATCACAAATGTTCAGGAAATGGAGGCTGAAATTAACCTCCGTTTTAAGAAACAAGTTCCCACTTTGAAGGGAGGTCTAGGTGGCACATCTCTATGGCTGCTAGAAGGACAAGAAAAGAATGCCTAATAAAACACCTGACCTTAATCTATAAACATGTGACCAGTGTGTTTTGGGTAAACTTTCTGACACACAACCCACTATCATTTCCTCTGTTGGGGAATTGCTCCCTTTCATGCTGAGGATGGAGGAGCTGGAGCATTACATATTTTTCTATATGATATTTCCCCCTTTACATAAGACTAAGAATGGAAACTCTGGAGCAATTGTGTTAAATTCTTTCTCTATTTAATAATTAAAAATGTAAACAAGAAAATAATTCAGTAATTTTTTGTGTTGAGAGAGAGAGAGAACATGTGTGAGTAGGGTAGCATCATAGAGAGAGAGGGAGAGAGAGAGAGAGAATCCTAAACATGTACAGTATGGCATCTGAGGCAAGGCTTGATCTCATGAACCATGAGATCATGACCTGAGCTGAAATCAAGAGTTGGACACTTAGCCAACTGTGCCACCCAGGAACCCCTTCATTAGTGCCTTTTCATCCTGAATGGGCAGTGGTTTGTTCTTGCAGTATAGACACTTATTCTTATATGGATTTGTCTTTCTTGTCCACATTACCTCAGCCATTGGCACCCTCAGGTGACTTCTAGAGTTTCAGATATAGTCATGGCATCCTAAATAATGTAGCATCTGACCAAGTTTCCCACTTCATAGCAAAGGAACTGTGGGAATGGGCCCACACCCAGGGGCTCCATGATGCTATCTAGAATCTGCAGTCCAATTGCACATAGGAATGGCCTGCTGCCGGCTCAGCTGGTGCCAACTCAGAAGCATTACTCTGAGTACATGACAACATCCTCAGGATATAGTACTTATTTATGCTGGCTCAGAACTCTTCATAGTGCTGTATCCCATAGTGCTGTACTCCATAGTGCTGTATCCCAAATACCCAGGTCGAGGAACCAAAAGGTGGAAGTAAGAGTGGCCTCACTTTCATTTGTTCTCAGTGACCCACAGGGAAAATTTGTGTTTCTTAATCCTACAGCACTGGGCTTGGAGGGTTGAGAGGTTCTGATCCCAGAAGGAATGGAATCCTTCCAGGTGACACAACAAGGCTCCCACTGAACTACATGCTATGGCTGTTGCCCAGACACTTTGGACTCCTTGCGTCCAGGATGTGGCATGAGAGAAGCAAAGTCTCCCTCTAGGCAAGAGTAATTGATCCTAATCTATTGTGCTTGGTATGGCTGCCTTTGTACAATGGAGTGGGAGGATGTGCGTGGACTTCATGTGATGCATGTGGGGTGTCTCAGTAGTCTCTATCCATCTGGTCCAGCAAACCTCGTCATAGAAGGGAGTGGTTTCCAGGGCTCAGATCACTTAGGAATTAGATTCTGGTCAAGTAAGCCACTGTGATGGCGATTTTGTGTGACAATTCAGCTAAAGTTTTATACTCAGTTACTTAACCACTGATCTAGGTGCTACACTAAAGGTATTCTATAGACGTGGTTAACATCTGCAACCAGCTGACTTTAAGTAAACAAGACTACTGTTGATAATGGGGTGGGCCTCATTCAATCAGTTGGAGGGCTTAAGAGCAAATATTGAGGTTTCTTTCAGGAAGAAGAAATTCTACCTCAAGATTGCAACATCAACTCCTGCCTAAGTTTCCAATTTGCCAGCCTGCTTTTAAAGATTCCAGACTTACCCAGGAAGCCCTGAAAACATGTAAGTCAATCACAGTTGTGTCAACCAATTCCTCCAAAGAAATATCTTTTGATAGATGATGGTGACAATAGATAGATGATAGATAGATAGATAGATAGATAGATAGACATCATACACAGAATGTGTGTGTGTGTGTGTGTGTGTGTGTGTGTGAGAGAGAGAGAGAGAGAGAGAGAGAGAGAGAGAGAGAGAGAGAGAGAGAGAGAGACTCTCTAGATCCAGGTTCTATTGGTTTTGATTCCCTGGAGAACCCTGCCTGGTACAGTCATTGAGACCAGTTGATGTGGTATCTGAAGGTCAGGGTAATCTGTGGGGAGGTTAGAATGGGCAGTGGGGATGGCAGTGGTGAAGATCAGCTGCAGTCCAAGATACATCACAATCAGGGGGCTGCAGGCTCCTCATGCCACTTTCTTCTGGCCATCCCTTAGCCAATGACTGAGTGTCATGGACGTACCAGAGCTCGGACATTTCTGTCCAACCCAGGACTCCTCTAAGGGGTGATCCTGACTCCAGATTCCCTACACTGAGCTGGACAGATCTTAGACTTTCAGATCTGTATCACACAGAGACTCTCCCTGCTCATTCATGGTTCCTCCCCCCTTCACTGTCACATTGGTTGGTCTTCCTCAGTCTGAGAGGTTTTCCTGCTTAATCCTTTTCCCACTTCTTTTTCCTTTCACAGACCTTGTTTCCTAATAAATCACTGCACTGAAATCCTTCCTGGCCTCCCCGAGCACCCAGTGGACATCTCTCCTTCCCTCCTTGTCATACACTTCCTATTTCTGTGTAAGTCAACTCAAGTTATGGTTTACTATTTGCAAGGCAAAGAGATTTGACTTGGGTGTATAGTATATTTTTCTGCCTCCATTAAGTTTCTGGGGGTTCTCTAGCATTCATTTTCTCTTCACTCTTCTTAAATCTGACATGACCTACACCCAATTTTTGAACCGGTGACTGTCTTATATGTGCTGTTAATCATTTATGCTTGCTTCTCTTACTTTTCTAACAAGGCTCTAAGTGCTGAAATAAATCTGGATACAGCTGCTACTTTTTCTATACTTCTCTTAAGGCTTGGAAAAGTGTGTGTGTGTGTGTGTGTGTGTGTGTGTGTGTGTGTGTGTGTGTGTCTAAATTGGAGGAATGAGACAAACTAGTGAAGGTAAGGTCATATTTGCATCCTTGCTATACCAGAAAACAGTCTGTACACAGATTTGCAGATGGGTCATTCTGGATTTATTTAGAAAAAAAATTGGGAGAACGTCTTCCTTTTAGGAGAGGATTCCAAAGATTTGTTGCACACTTAAACCTTTTAGACTAAATATTGATAATAGCTATCTGAGAGAAATGTATTTTTAAGTGCAAAAGTTCATGAAAACACACCTTATTATCAGAAGAATATGTTTTGGTTTTAGCTTTTAGAAGAAGGACTGCTTATATTTTAGGTCATGCAGACCCAAGCTGAGTTTAGAAACTAGTTATATGCATTCCATTCCAGGTATTATCTCTGTAAATAGAGTTCAAAGCATCAGGGACATTTTAGAACAATGCCAACAGGCCACATGGAACCTCCGCTGAGGAATTACTTCATCAACAAATACATTGGCCACCTCCTATGCCCTAGGTGTTTTCTGGGTATTAGATTTGAAGATGTTGTCAAATAGATATCATCCCTTATCTTCAGGGGATGGACAGCTTTTTAAGCCAGCTTTAAAATTAGGTGCATCATTTCTTTTAGTTAATAAAGGTGTTCAGATTTACAGTGAATAATAGATTCCATTACTTACCTGTGCTGCATACCTAGAAATTAATTAATTTGTTTGACCTTCTTTCTTCATCTTTAAAATACAGAGAGAAATGCTATTTTCCAAGATTGTGGTGAACACAAGATGAGGCAACACGACATAAGGCACATGATAAGATATATGGAATATACAGAATGTAGTCTTAAATTCTTATTTTAGCTCCCACACCTTACCATCCAATTTGCAAAATAGCTTCAGATACATGATATATTGTATAATTGTATAATTATACAGTATATATATATAATAGTTGTATAAATATATATGTAAGTGCAGATGGATCAATTATATGTAGTTGCAAGTATATCATTTTATGTATGTGTGTTTTCATATACATAGATATATAGATAAATGAAAGATAGATGGAAAGATATCTCTGTGTGTATATATTTATATAACTGACTTTGTGGGGGAGGATGCTGTGTGTGTGTGTCTATATATATGTATATGTATATAATTGTAGATGGATCTATACATGTATAAAAGTAAGATTTTCCCTAGAATTCAGTTTAGTGGAATTGTAACAAAAAAAGAATTTTCTAGTTGAGAAAATACTTCTTAACATTAAAAAGGGAATATTTAAACTGGAATTATGGACTCACTAAGAGCACATTCTCTTATTCTAATTCTGGCAATCTGCTATGGTTGAAAAGTTCTGGAAGAAAGGAAGCAAGATTTGCCAACCTCCAAACCGAATGATGCTGAATGATAATATGATGCTCCTAGAAGAAATATGGTGTTTGCCAATGTCCCCAACAAATGAGCATTTCTGTGGTCATCTGCCTTTTTGAAAAGTAAGCTCTACACCCACCATGGGGTCTGAACTCACAACCCTGAGATCAAGAGTCACATGCTCTAGTTGAGCCAGCCAGCTATCCCATCTACCTTTAATGCATATAGAAATCTAAGTAACTGGAAATATCCCTCTTAAAAGCATAATGGCTCGGGTTTCTAGAGAACTGGTGTTGCCACTTGTATCTTTTGAGGACGTGAATAAGTGAAGTGGCCTCTCTGAACTGCATGTTCTTTAGTAAGACGTGGATAATATGCTTTCCTTGGAGGGTTGTTAGAAAGATCCAGAGAGCACTGGAATGGGGTAATGTGAAGGCAAAGACAGACTCCATCCAGAGCCTAGCACTCAGAGATGTTATTTCCCTTTTCTTTTTTTTCCCCCTCTTTCTGTTCCTTCATGTTTTTCTCTTTCCTCATCTGTTGTATAATCCAATCATCAAAAGCCCTATCAGCATGGGAAAACACAATAAAGTAACATTTCCATTAACTCTCCAAATTAGAGTGGCTAACAGTTCTGTTTACCCAAGCAGCAGAAATTCTACTTTCATTTCTTCAATTTCCTAGGATTCCTCTTTCAGTTGTTTGGATTTGGTTAGGGTCCTGTGTTGTTACTGATAACTGCTGTGAGAAGAGGAATTGAGCCATGCGCTCTGATGTCCACCAACCTTGTGAACAAGCCCTCCTTCTGCCTGTAGGTCCTGGGACTGGCATCTTGCAGCTGGATTGAACAACCTGCCAGAAGTCCTAAACCTCATGGTGATGTGTGTCTGATTGAGCTGCTGACT
>PISW01015844.1:0-15345 GCA_004023785.1 Mungos mungo
GGACCTTGAGGGTGTCATGCTAAGCGAAATAAGTCAGGCAGAGAAGGACAGATACCATATGTTTGCATTCATAGGTCTAACAGGACAGACCTGGCAGGGGACCATGGGGAGAGGAAGGGGGAAAGAGAGCGGGGATGAGTGAGGGACACGGATCAAGGGAGACTACTGAATACTGGAGACGAACCATGGACTGAGGGGGCAGGGGAGGGGGGGAGGGGGGATGGTCATGGTGGGGGGCACTTGTGGGGAGAAGCACTCGGTGTTATATGGAAACTAATTTGACAATAAACTATTAAAAAAAACATAGTGTTGGAAGTCCTAGCATCAGCAATCAGACAACAAAAGGAAATAAAAGGCATCAGAATTGGCAAAGAAGAAGTCAAACTTTCCCTTTTCACAGACGACATGATACTCTACCTGGAAAACCTGATCGACTCCACCAGAAGCCTTCTAGAACTGATACATGAATTCAGTAATGTTGCAGGGTACAAAGTCAATGTACAGAAATCAGTTGCATTCTTATACACCAAATATGAAGCAACAGAAAGAGAAAGCATTTCATTATTACCCAAAACAATTTACACATTCCATGTAATCCCTATCAAAGTTGCACCAGCATTCTTCTCAAAGCTAGAACAAACTATCTTAAAATTCGTATGGAACCACAAAAAAACCCCAAATAGCCAAAGTAATATTGAAGAAAACCAAATGGGGGGGAGGGGCATCACAATCCCAGACTTTAGCCTCTACAACAAAGCTGTCATCATCAAGACAGTATGGTACTGGCACAGAAACAGACACAGGGACCAATGGAATAGAATAGAGAATCCAGAACTGGACCCACAAGTATATGGCCAATTAATCTTTGACAAAGCAGGAAAGAGTGTCCAATGGAAAAAAGGCAGCCTCTTCAACAGGTGGTGTTGGGGGAGCTGGACAGCCTCCTTGACCTCAACCGCAGCAATTTCTTTCTTGATACATCCCCAGAGGCAAGGGAATCAGGGGAAGGGGGAGGGGGGAAAAGAGGTGGTGGTGATGGTGGAGGGCACTTAAGAGGAAGAGCACTGGGTGTTGTATGGAAAACAATTTGGCAATAAAATATTATGAAAAAAAGAACAAAAATGAACTACTGGGGACCTCATCAAGATAAAAACTCTGCAAGGCAAAGGAAACAATCTAAAAAACTAATAGGCAACCGACAGAATGGGAAAAGATAGTGGCAAATGGCATATCGGATAAAGAGCTAGTATCCAAAATATACAAGGAGCTCACTAAACTCCATACACAAAAAACAAATAACCCAGTGAAGAAATGGGCAGAAGACCTGAACAGACACTTCTCCAAAGAGGACATCCAGATGGCCTACAGGCACATGTATCGATGCTCAACATCACTCATCGCCAGGGAAACACAAATCGAAACCACACTGAGATAGCACCTCACACTGGTCAGAGTCACCAAAATGAACATATCAAGAGAATGTAGATGCTGGCGAGGATGTGGAGAAACAGGCACCCTCCTACACTGCTGGTGGGAATGTAAACTGGTGCAGCCACTCTGAAAAACAGTGTGGAGGCTCCTCAAAAACTATTGATAGAACTCATCTCTGACCCAGCAATAACACTGCTAGAGATTTACTCAAAGGATACAGAAGGGCTAATGCATAGGAGCACATGTACCTCAATGTTCATAGCGGCAATTTCTACAATAGCCAAATCATGGAAAGAGCCTAAATGTCCATCACATGATAAATGAATCAAGAACATGTGGTATATATTTACAATGGAGTACTACATGGCAATGAGAAAGAATGAAATCTGGCCATTTGTAGCAAAGTGGATGGACCTCGAGGGTGTCATGCTAAGTGAAATAAGTCAGGCAGAGAAAGATAGATACCATATGTTTGCACTCATAGGTCTAACAGGAGAAACCTAACAGGGAACCATAGGGATAGGAAGGGGGAAAGAGAGCTGGGGAGAGTGAGGAACACAAATCATGAAAGGCTATTGAATATTGAAAAGAGCCATAGACTGAAGGGGGAGGGGGAGTGAGGGAAGGCGGTGATCGTCATGGTGGGAGGCACTTTTGGGGAGAAGCACTGGGTGTATTTTGGAAACCAATTTGAAAATAAACTATTAAAAAAAAGAATTAGGGAAGCCTCTGGGAACACGATAAGATCATTAAAGTCATAATAACCCTCACCACATAGCCCAGATGTCATTGAGGCACACAGAGGGACCTTGGCTCCCTAAAGGTCATCTCTGCAACAGGAGGGTGGATAAATAAGAAACAGAAACCCGAGAGAGGCAGAATCACAGAAAAATGAGAATCACACAGGCAATCCCACCTCCCAAAAGACATCTGTTATTTCCAGAGCCAGACTCTAGAGCATACACAAGACAAGAAAACCAAGAATTTCATACTAAGCAGTGCATAGCAATACTAAAATTAAACCTAACTTTTTATGTCTAAGGTAATAGAAATCTAATAGTTTCCAGGTTTCAGTAATTTATCCAGAACCCTGTAAACTACTCAGATGGCTGCTCTCAAGCTGCAAGAAGAAAAACCAACAAATTTTCAAAGCCATGTTTGCACAAAATAAAAAGTTTTTTTTCCCTGTCTTTTGTTCTGAGAACTGCACTGAGTGCAGCAGCAAAAAAATGGAGTCTGTCCACTTTGCTGGACTGGGTGTGGGTCATCACAGCTTTATGGCTGAGAGCTGGGGGTGGGGAGTGGGGGCAAGTATGACCTGAGAAATTAGTGGGATTCAAGTAATTCCACTAGGAGCCACGAGTTCCCACAGGGAGGACAGAGGAGTGAGGGCAAAGCCAGGGCTGGAAACAGCTACAAAGTGACTGCATGAGTGGGACTGTCCATGTGATTCTCATTTCCCTGTGATTCTGTCTTTCTCAGGTTCCACTATGAGTGTTTGTATTAAGACCCCCCAAAAATATTTTCATTCAAAATTAAGTTGTTATTGGGAAGATATAGTTTTATTTTTATTATGAATGGATTTTACATAAATATAATAAGACTGAATGGTGTCTTGAGATTTTTTTTAAGTGCTTAAAAAGGAAGAAAATTCCAATCCATTGAAGGACACAGCCTACCTTGGGAATGTGTTTCTGAATCATCATATAGCCAATCATTTTTCCCCCTCTGTCCCCACTCTATGTGTTTTCTGGGCCAGGCCCTATTCTAGGCACTGAGGATGTAACAGGAAACAAGACAAATTGAAAATGTGGATCTCATGGAGCTCACATCCTGGGCCAAGAGAAGCAAGTAGTGAATGAAGTGTTTTTAGTAGTGCCAATGCCATGAACAAAATAGAATAGGATGCCAGGGGACCAGGACAACTCCTATCGTGGATGGTCAGAGATGATAGTCTGAGAGGGTGGGGTCAGCTGAGAAGACACACCCAGTGCAAGGCCGCAGGCAGAGGAATTGTGAGTCATGGGTGAGGTGGGGGGGTTGTGTCCCTGCCAACATCAAAGCCGCAGAATGAGCAAAGACTGAGTTTATGCCAATTATGTTCTGCTCACCAAGTGCTGCAGGAAATGCAGGGCAGAGGTGAGTAAGATGCAGAGCTGTCCTGGAGGAACACATGCCACATTACAGGAGAAAAGAATCACAGCCATTTATTGAGAGCACACCTTGTACCAGACTTCATTCTAAGCGTTTTTGCATGAATTTACTCTCTGGTCCTAGGGGATATGAATTAACATTCTTATTCTACAATGGAGAATATTTCGATCCAGCTCCTAAGACCACACTCATAAGCAGCACTTGTCTTGCAGGACAAGATCACAGAAGACTATTAGAGGGCAAAATGTGGTCATAGCCTTAAGGAACAGAAAAGAGGAAGATGAGGGAATCAGTTGATTCATCGTGGCAGAGCTGGGCCACAGAAGGTGGTGCCACCTGCTCCCTGCCATCTGGGACACTCCTGCCTGGAGCCCTGAGCAGGAAGACCACTCAGTAGGGAAGACACCTCACTGCACTGAGGCAGCCATGCTGTGAGGAAGCCCAGCTATGCAGAGGCCACATATGGCAAGCTGATGCAGACCCTCCAATGACTCTCCAGTCTTCCAGCTGAAGCTCTGCATGTTGTGCCCTTTCCGAATTCCTAACCCACTAAATCACTAAATAACAAATAGTGATAATAAGTAGGTATGTCCATGTGGGAGTGGTCAGTTATGCAGTGATTATAACTGAAAACAAAGGCTGTGCTAAAAATGTATTTTAAAAAGCAGAAGTGTTAATGCCTCTGAAACTCTACAGTAATTTCAAAGGTCAGACGTCAGAAACTGCCCCAGTTTCCCTTGAAAAGCTTGAGGGCATGACTTTCTGGAAGGTCACCAGGGAACACTACAATGTTGCCCTCTCTCATATTCTTTCTCACCCCATTACACTCTCTGCTATTCCACATTGCCTGCAAATAAAAGCCTATAAACATTAAACAAATGTACTATGGATGCTGATGGAACATGGAGGAACATGGAGAAAGGCACCGTGGAAAAGTATGTATGGAGCATAAAAGCTTGGCTCACCTGAGTGACACATTTAACCAATCTTATATTAATACGCTAACTATGACAAACATGAAGCATTTAATTAGACAAAGTTTTGTTTGCCTTCACATTTCAAAGGCTTTGCAGGACATGCACTGGGTTTCTCATATCTCTTTAAAAAGTTGTTGAAGAAAGCATGAGCTAATGTCTTCTTTACCTATCATGGATTTCCTTGTAGCAAAAAGAAGCACATAGAGCGTGGGGTCTCCTGATTAATTTTCTCTTTGCCTTTCTCTTCCTTTCTACTTTTTATGGTTTTTTAAGAGATGTCATGAAAGAAAGAAATAAGCAAACACACATATATACACATGCGTGTGTGTGTGTGTGTGTGTGTGTGTGTGTGTGTGTAGGCATGTGTATTGATACAGAGAGAGGTTTGCAAAGGTCACAATTACTCCCTATCAGGACACTGTCCTGATTCCTTGGTCTTTTGGAGCTCAGCTAATGAGACCAACCAATAAGGGGGAAATGTCCCAAATTTAGGTGATGGTGATGGTTGCAGAACACTATAAATATAGTAAAAGCTGCTAGTTGTACACTTTAAAACTTAAAATGGTGAATGTTGTGTTGTATGACTGCTGCCTTAAGTTTTTTAAACTCTATTTGGTTAATTTTTCAAAAAATTCTGCAGGGCCAGCATCTGGCCAGGGCTCCTCTGTCAGAGCAAGATGGGGAGGGTAAGGAAATGTACTAAACACCTGTGTACAGCTGGGAGGGAAAAGGTTTCAAATCAACTCAGGAAGCCAGTGGGATCTTTAACATGCTTTTTAAATATTTCACAGAAAGAATGTTAAATCCAGGCATATGGGAAAATCCACCCAAGGGGAGGACACGAGATGGGGTAGTGCTTTGCTTGTTCTTTATTTTTCCTCAACCTCAACCTCAGTTGGTGAGTTCTGGGAGGTAGGACCCAACACTGTCCCCTGGCCTTTATTCTTGAGGCTCCTGTAAGAAAAAAGAGAAAGCAAATTCCATTCAATCACCATAACATGTCCCTGCAAGAACATAAAAATAAGTGATTGCTTATTTTAAACACCTGAACTATCTACTGCTGCAGCAACTCAGAAAATCTGATAAGATGATAATGGGAAATGTTTCATGCATGAATATCCATTTTAAAAACACACTTATCTCGCACTTTACTTAAAGGTCGAAATTAATGTTATGTTGAAAACATTTTTCAAAGTACAATTATCTTGATTCGTGAAGCAAACCAAATTCCTATTAGGTTTACAGTCTTGAGTTTGAGCTGCACATATTTCACCAGAAGGGCATCACTGATCAAACTGAAAGCTGAACACTGCTATAAGGACCTGATGTCCCTCCAGCCAGCTGTCTTTATCCAGACTCCTCTGCCACATCTTATCCTCCAGGGAGAAACAATAGCACCTTCTCCCAGTGCTCTTGGTCTCCCAGGCACTCACCTGTCCCTTCCCTGCTGCGTGGCATCTGTACCTGGGGCACCCGTGGCATCGCTCGTGCACAGATGGGAGAACGGTCACTGACAGCACTCCAGTCTAGGAAGACCGTCTTCCAGAAGTGGACACGGAGACATCTCATGGTGCATCCACCAGCAGTGACTCTGGTGGTGGCTGTAAGATAGACAGCCCCGTGTGGAAGTGACCCAGTGTATTAATTATCTATGCTATGTAACAAACACCACAAATTTGGCAGCCTTAAACAGTACCCATTTACTATCGAATGCTTCTGTAGCTCAGAAGTCCTGGAGGGTGTGACTGGGCTCTCACAGCCCCAAATCAAGCATTGGCCTCACGGGGCTTTACCTGGAAGGTCCAAGTAAAGCTTGCTTCCAAGGTCAGTCCGGTTATTGGCAGAGTTCAGTTCCTTGCTGTTGTGTGACTAACAACCCCATTTCCTGGTCAACCATCAGTTAAAGTCTGTCCTGAGCTCCTGGGGGTGCTTTCAGTCCCTACCCATGGCCCCTCCATGTCAAGGTTGGAAATGAGAGCCCCTCTCACCTTTGTATCTCCCAGACCTTCCGCCATCAGCAAAAGACTATTCTCTGCTGAGTCAGGCCCACCTGGATCACCTCCTAATTTTAACATCAAATGACTAAAAATCCTCACCACATCTGCATACATATGCCATCTAATGCACCATCACCCAGTACTAACTTCTGTCATAGTCACAGTCTTGGAATTAGGGTAAGAAATTTGGGTTAGAAATCTTTGAATCTGTGACCCACACTCAGGAAATAAGCAATACTTACTATAACCTCAAAAGTCAAAAGATGAAGCACATCCCTTTTCCAATATTTCCCAACCCTCTACTCACACACAATTTCTAGACCTTCTAAGTGCACTAATAATTATAATCATGACATCTAGCCCCTGGTGCCAGGCCCTCTGCTCTGGTCTCATTTAAGAATCACTGCCCTTTGTGAAGCCAACTCTCTTACTGATCCCATTCTGCAGAAAAGAAAACTGAGGTTCAGAGAGGTTAGGCAATGTGTCCCAGGCAACACAGCCAGTACCAGCAACAAGCTGGGAAGAGGCAAGACCAGAGCTGGCAGCTCCTGCTCCTAACTCAGGAACTGAGCAGGCACAATTAGTTTCACCTTTTAGTGGGCCCTGAGTGCCTGGGTGTAGTTCCCAGACTCCTGACCCCAAGCTGTGACTCTCTGTTGTCCCATTTGTGCACAGCCCAGCCCCACCTTAGTGCTCCATCTCTGTCCTCCTCCTACTGGTGGGAGTGGTCCGCAGCCTACTGGCCTATTAGTAAATGCCACAGGGTTTTTAAATGTTTATTTTATGTGATTGACTTGTTCCACTGAGGATTTAATAGAGCTCACTAACACATGAAAATAGTAAAAATGTAAATAAATGTTCTCAAACTCTAGATTAGCATAGAAAATCAAGTCTGAAAGAAGTTAAAAGTCCAGTCTCTATTGTCCAACCCAGTTCCTAAAGTTGAACACAAATGTTACTGTGCTCCCTGTGAACAAGAAAGTGAAAAACACACAATCAGTTACAAAATTAACTCTGCACAAAAGTAGGAAGGGCCAGCTCCTTTTTTCCCAACTCACAAATCTGAAAACAACAACAACAACAACCGTGTTTTGGGGCACTTAGGTGGTTCAGTGGGTTGAGCGTCTGACTTAGGCTCAGGTCATGATCTCACAGTCTGTAGACTCAAGCCCAGCGTCGGGCTCTGTGCTGACAGCTCAGAGCCCAGAGCTACTTCAGATTCTCTCTGTCTGCTCCTCCCCTGCTCTCTCGCTCTCTCTCTCTCTCTCTCTCTCAAAATAAAATAAAGAAAAAATTTTTTTTTCAAAATGTGTTTTGTGAGCCCTGATTGTTGTGGTAAAAACTCCATGACAGCATCCTTGAATCACATACAAGCAGGTAGTCTCCCCATCTGGAACCATCCTTTAAAACCTTCCCTGTGTCCAAGAAACCACCTCTTCACCCCACGGTCTGTTGGAATCTTTTCCATATTTGGATGTTTTACCACCTGCACCCTCACCTGGGGTCAGGAGAGAAGTCCATGCTTCTCACTTAGTTTCACTTGTGTCCCCACCTCCCCCCAACCTCCCAGCCAGGTGCTAATCCTTGTGAAGGGGCAAGATCCCAGCAATGGGAAGTGAGGTGGGATGTAGTTGGGAGGGGGGTTCTTGACGTGCCCTGTGGAGAGCAGAATTCTGAGGTGGCCTCCAGTGATCCCTCCTGTGGGTGTATGATGAGCTATCCCTTCTAGGATTATGTTAGTTTCAATGACAAAAGGTAGATTATCCAGGTGAACCTGACCTATTTATATGAACTTTTTTAAAGCAGAGGATTTTCTCCAGCTGCTGGAAGAAATGGAAGTCCAAGCATTAAACATTCCACATGCCTTTGCGAGCTTTGGCAATACAGTGATGTGGTGCCCTTCAGGAGCTGAGAGCCAGCAAATAAAATGGGGACCTGAATCACCAGGAACTGAGTTCTGCTAACCACTTAAAGGATCCCAGAAGCAGATTTTTTCTGCAGAACCCTCAGATGAGAGCCCAGCCCCACTGACACTGAACCTCAACCTCATGAGACCTGGGTTGGAGAACCCCACTCAACTCAAACTCTGACCCACTGGATGGGTGCTGCTTTAGGTGCTGAACTTGCAGTCATTTATCATGCAGGATGGGCAACTGGCCCTGGGTGCGGAGGCACCCTGAAGGTGGCAGAACAGAGACATAGCCTGACACATGAACCTCTGGGAGGGCTGCAGGAAGGTTTTTTAAAAAAGGGAATTCTAAAAGATTTGTTCATTTTGTATCAAAATGGCCCTCTGTGACTTACGGGATCTGAATGTCTGAATAAGTAGAAATATGCCCCCACCAGCTCATCTTCAGATACCATTGAGGACTTCCTCACAAGCAGTTGGGAGACATGATATCTAACTGACATGCATCAGCACTTGGGAAGCCAAAGTGTTCCCAAAAACTTAGCCCCAACTGCAGGAATATTTGCTCCTTCCATCCTGCCCAGTGGCCAGCAACAGTGCACCAGAGACAACCCAGTTACCAGTTGCAACTGGAGCCTTCAAAATCCTTAGCTTTGCATAGAAGAAGGAGGACAAGGGTGAAGAGGAGGATGAAAATGAGGTGGAGGAGGTGAGAAGGAGGAAATGGGCTGGTGGACATCTGTCATTGGCACATGTGTGATTCTCCAAATCACTTACACTCTCTTTACTCTCCTTAATTGTATTGCTTCTCTCTGGGTAGATTTTGGCCTTTGAACATGGAATCCCTTGTCTGTGATGATGAGGCAGGGTGTTATGGGCCAGTCCTCTAAATGCACTGAAGCAGGACTGTGATTTGGGACTGCCATGGGGAGGCCATGATGTTGTCATTGTAACTGGGCACCCTAAGCTATGCAATCAATGTCCCAAGGACAGGAGAAGGGGAGGGTCTGACCCAGCACCTGAGATTCTGGGAGGCTTTGGGAGATGGCTGCTTCCCCTTGAGCATGAGGAACCCATAAACATATCCTAAGACCAAACTTTTCAAACTCTGAGGACGTTCTTGATAATAGGAGGTGCTCATTAACCCAATCCCATACTCTTTTTCAGGGTGTGTTGTAAATCAAATTAGAGTAGGTGGCATTGTAACCAGCTCTCCTGAAAGCACACAACCCAGTCTCAAAGAACAGGTGTAATTTGGTCAACTGAGTCAAAAAACAATGGGAAGGCTGTTTAGCACCTCAGATCCAGGTGCCCGAAGTTACCAGTTCAAATCCCAGCTCTGTCTCCAACACTTTAATACACACATGGAAGTCACTAGACATTCTGAGACTGTCTTTCCCTCTGTATCTGGGAATCCACCCCCTGGCAGGGTGGTTTATAAGCTTCAATGAAATAATTACGTTTACTTCAGCAAACATCTCTTGAGTACACGAGAGCTCAGCCTAGTGAGGAGGATAAGCAAACAGACCAATAATGGACAAATGATGTGATCGACCTCACAAATAGGCAAAGGCAAGACACTGTGAGGGAGAGAGGGGGGGAGTGCTAGACCCTGCCCAGGTAGATGGAAACACAAATAACAAATCCTAGAGAAGGGACGAATATAGAAGACATTCACAAATATTTATCAAGTAAATATGATATCTCAGTTAAGGAAGCAGAAAAAAAGGTAGAGAAAAAACCCACCTCTGTGAACTGGGGTCAGTCTGGAGCTGGGAGGAGGCTGCCATGGTGACACTCCCGGAGACGCACCAGTCCCACGGGGGCCACAGCATGGCCAGACTGACATGGACACTTATTCAGTGTTTGTTCAAGTACAATACACTATTCTGCAAAGAAACCAAGTTACCCTGCAGACAAAAGGTAAGTAAACTCAGACGATAAACTTGCCAGTCCCTCTGCTAATCCCTGGCAATTCCTGATTGTGACCAATGCTTTCACACCCATCAGAGACTAGACAAGACAAAGGGTCTGCGAAGGTGGCAGCATGTGTCTGCATGATGGGACCAGAGCCTCGCCTTCAACCCTATGCTTATGCAGGAGACAGATAACAGTCCAGAATCCCAATGATCCAACAGGTGCACCATTGTCCTTCTGTGATCTAAGTTGTAAAACACATGGAATCTACAACTTCTTTTCTGTTTATGTTTGAAAATGTATAATGAAAAGTTAAGGCCAATTGCTCCTCCACCAGGGCCCTGCATTCCAATCTTCCTGGAAAGTTTCCCCAAACACAATCAAGGAACTTGGCAACTGATGTTTCAGATTCTGGTCACCATTTCAGAAAACACCACTGTTAAGTGTCACCTGGGGCTTGATCAGAAAGGATAAAGTAGAAAAGATGTCTTAGTTAATGTCAAGCCTCAAACGGGAGGCACTGAAACTGTTTCATTCTCTGTGGTTTCTAAAATTCAAGTAAAGTAAAAGGGTAATGATCCAAAACTCATAATTGATTCCTATCTTGAGAGAAGACCCACCAGAGATGAATCAGGGAGACAGAAAGTGGAAGAAGATCCAGATATTTCAACCCACATCGTAAATGGATTGGAAAAGATTGCACACAACCTCCTTTGGGGAAATGTAGCAGTCAGCATTTAAAGCTAAGGCTGGCTATCACTGTGCACAAGGTTCAAATCCCAACTCTGCCACTTGCCTATGTGTGACAGCTCTGTATGCCAGATTCTTTATTTTGGGATTATTGAGAGGATGAAGTGAGGAACTGGCAAAAACATTCAGTATCCTACCTGTCACTTAAATGTTAGTGATTACTCTCCAAACCCGCCATTGATCACATTTCTCCTTCTTGGAGCAATAATATAGCTATTTATTTCAGTATATTCCTGATGTGGGGAGTACTGCTTAGATTAAAGAAAATCATCACATTTTATTTGAGCTGGTTAATGGAGGTATTCCTGATGAATATCTTTTTTGAAATTAAGAAGACTTGTTTCTATCACAACACTTTGGACATGTTTTTATGTCCTTTAGCATTTTACAATTCATGTGTCTGTTATGTGGAAAATATATGAAATTTTCTTCTTTTTGTGGTTTCACTGAAGTTTGCATGCAATTAAATTCTTATCTAGATGAGAATTTTAGTCTATGAAACTTGTCCTAATTTTAGTTGTAGATGCATAGGAAGGAGACTTTTTATGGAAGATTTTGCACTCTACTTGTTGTATTTCTGTAAATCATTATTGTAGGTGAAGATTTTCTAAATAAAAGAGAAAGAGAGGGATAATTCCTTCACTCTCATTTCTGTTTGTTATGCACGTTCATGTTTGGTGCACATAAAAGAAAACTTACCCCAAAAAGAGGGAAGGAAGGATGACAGTAGAGAGGTCCAAGATGGGAAAGGAACAGGGATGAAGGCAGGAGATGGTGTTGGGAAGGACCTTTTGGGAAGAAATGCTTCTGGATGGATTTCTTGTAATGCAAGTAACTTTAAAATATTCAGTATTCATTTCCATTAATAGTGTATTCCCTGTTTGTCAATTTTTCTTCTTTTAAGTATTTTAGAATAACCCAGGGCATTCAAAACTCTTTTTTTAAGTTTGTTTCTTTATTTTGAGAGAGACAGAGCATGAACAAGGTAGGGACAGAAAGAAAGAATCCAAAGCAGATTCCACCTGGTCAGGGCAGAGCCTAATGCAGGGCTCAAACCCATGAAATGAAACCCTGAGATAACGACCTGAGCCGAAACCAAGAGTCCAACACTTAACCTACTGAGCGACCCAAAGGCCCTAATTTCTTAACTAAATATTAAGATGAACTCTGTAAAACTGCCACTTTTTCAAGTCAAACAGGAAAGAACAATGGCAATTTCCTCCAACATCATTCCCTCCAGGTGGAGGGAGGAATCTCCACCCTACCCAGGCACCTGTGCCCTCTCCTTCCTACCTCTCCTGCACTCTTTAATTCTTCTCCCTGAGTTATCTCTGGACACCTCCCTGTTATAGGCCAACTTATGGAATGTTATAGGTCAACTTATGGAATGTAATAGGTCAACTTATAAGATTTCAGAGAGCTTACTCTCTATAAATTCGGTTTAAACTCCCATTCTGGTGAATAAAGATTGGGCAATCTGGAAAGGCCCTAAGAATGTAACTCGATAAGGAACATTGTGACCTGAAGTTTAACTGTTTTTCAAGATTGTGTTAAGTAACCCCACCCCTCTACTAAGATCTGGCTGAAGCAAAGTCCACAGGTGAAAGCCACCTGGTCACTGTCTCTCACAGTATCTTAGGTGTCTAACTATGATTGGTCATTCTAGAGGGACAAAGAACCTTAAAATGATAGGTTCCCACCAAAACAAATGTCTGTGTATTACAAAGTAATTGGCTACCAAGGAATGCTGTAAATTGTAATTGGTTAAATAAATGATGACATGTTCTGTCCATATAATCTCACTACCGCCTTTGTTCAGAGCCATTCTCTGCTCCTTACACCAGGGAGATCAAGTTTGACCCGGCCATAATAAAAGGCATAAAAACTTATGCATCACTTCTATTCGGCTTTGGAAGTCTTTTCATAATCATCCTGCAACACTCCCATCCCAGTTGACACTTACACGTGAAGCTTTATTTTCCAGAAATGTCTGTCTTACCACTGAGTCTCCTCCTACTTTTCCTGTTTCCTCCAATTGTTCTTTTCTACGTATTCTTAAGAACAAAATATTATCCAAATGACCTTGCAGGAAGAAAAATGATTATGTTAATCTTCACCTGGCAAGTTGGCTTTATCTGTGGTTGTCCCTTTGCTACTGTCCATTTAGGCTCAGATGGCCAAAGGGCCAGAACATGAGAGGCCTCCTCACCACATTCCTTACTCCAGTACTGCAAGCTGGCACAGGTATATGTTACTTGTTAGGACCTCTTATGTCTGCAAGAGACCTTGAAAAGCTCCTGAGGCAGGCACTGTTTAGAAAACACACTTCTTTGGAGAATTGTCTGTTCATGTCTTCTGCCCATTTCTTCACTGGATTATTTGTTTTTTGGGTGTGGAGTTTGGTGGGTTCCTTGTAGATTTTGGATACTAGCCCTTTATCTGATATGTCATTTGAAACTATCTTTTCCCTTTCCATCAGTTGCCTATTAGTTTTCTTGATTGCTTCCTTTGCAGTGCAGAAGCTTTTTATCTTGATGAGGTCCCAAGAGTTCAGGTTTGCTTTCATTTCCCTTGCCTTTGGGGATGTGTCGAGTAGGAAGTTGCTGCATTTGAGGTCAATGAGGATGTTTCCTACTCTCTTCTCGAGGGTTTTGATGGTTTCCTATCTCACATTCAGGTCCTTCAGCCATTCTGAGTTTATTTTTGTGTATGGTGTAAGAAAGTGGTCTAGTTTCATTCTTCTGCAGGTTGCTGTACAGTTCTCCCTGGTAAAGCCGCTCTGGAAAACAGTATGGAAGTTCCTCAAAAAACTATCAATAGAACTCCCCTATGACCCAGCAATAGCACTGCTAAGGATATCCAAGGGATACAGAAGTGCTGATGCATAGCGACACATGTATCCCAATGTTCATAGCAGCACTGTTAACAATAGCCAAATCATGGAAAGAGCCTAAATGTCCATCACCTGATGAGTGGATCAAGAAGATGTGGTATATATACACGAGTATTACATGGCAATGAGAAAGAATGAAATATGGCCATTTGTAGCAATGTGGATTGACCTTGAGGGTGTCGTGCTAAGTGAAATAAGTCAGGTGGAGAAGGACAGATACCATATGTTTGCACTCATAGGTCTAACAGGAGAACAGGAGGAACCTAATGGAGGACCATGGGGAGGAGAAGGGGGAAAGAGAGTTGGGGATAGAGAGGGATGCAAAACCTGAGAGACTATTGAATACTGAAAAGTAACCAAGGGTTGAAGGGGGAGTGGGTGGGGGAAGGGAGGTGGTGGTAATGGAGGAGGGCACTTGTGGGGAAGAGCACTGGGTGTTAATGGAAACCAGTTTGACAATAAACTATTTTATTTTATTTTATTTTATATAATAGTTTATTGTCAAATTGGTTTCCATATAACACCGAGTGCTTCTCCCTACAAGTGCCCCCCACCATGACCATCACCCCCTCCCCCCTCCCCTCCCCCCTCAGCCCATGGTTTGTCTCCAGTATTCAATAGTCTCCCTTGATCCGTGTCCCTACTCATCCCCGCTCTCTTTTCCCCTTCCTCTCCCCATGGTCCCCTGCCAGGCCTGTCCTGTTAGACCTATGAATGCAAACATATGGTATCTATCCTTCTCTGCCTGACTTACTTCGCTTAGCATGACACCCTCAAGGTCCATCCACTTTCTTACAAATGGCCATATATCATTCTTTCTCATTGCCATATAGTACTCCATTGTATATATATACCACATCTTCTTGATCCATTCATCAGTTGATGGACATTTAGGTTCTTTCCATGATTTGGCTATTGTAGAAAGTGCCGCTATGAACATTGGGGTACATGTGCACTTCTTTATCCCTTGGGTAAATCCCTAGCAGTGCTATTGCTGGGTCATAGGGGAGTTCTATGGATAGTTTTTTGAGGAACCTCCACACTGTTTTCCAGAGCGGCTGCACCAGTTTACATTCCCACCAACAGTGTAGGAGGGTGCCCGTCTCTCCACACCCTCACCAGCATCTATAGTCTTTTGATTTGTTCATTTTAGCGACTCTGACTAGTGTGAGGTGGTATCTCAGTGTGGTTTTGATTTGAATTTCCCTGATGATGAGTGACACTGAGCATCGTTTCATGTGCCTGTTGGCCATCTGGATGTCCTCTTTGGAGAAGTGTCTATTCAGGTCTTCTGCCCATTTCTTCACTGGATCATTC
>PISW01015845.1:0-15343 GCA_004023785.1 Mungos mungo
CTGACGATTCTTGCGTGACGTGCAGGTGTACGCGGTGGAGGCCAGCGAGATGGCCCAGCACACGGGGCAGCTGGTCATGCAGAACGGCTTTGCCGACATCATCACCGTGTTCCAGCAGAAGGTGGAGGATGTGGTGTTGCCGGAGAAGGTGGACGTGCTGGTGTCCGAGTGGATGGGGACCTGCCTGCTGGTAAGGGGCTCTGCGACACCTAGGCTGGCTGTGGGTTGCGCCGCAGAGTCGCAGATTCCAAGCAAGGGCGTGGACGGGGTCCGGGGGGCCGTTGTGAGCGGAGCTTCTGGGGGAGAGCCGTGGCTGTGTCACGTTAACGTGAATCCCCTGGCGCTTTTCCTGGCGCTGACCTCCACTTAGTGCAGGACAGCCTCGAGGCCACCACGTCCCTCCGCTTGTCACAGCCTGAGGGGACCTTGAAGGCGCTCTGCCGAGTGAAGTAAGTCAGAGACGTGTTGTGTGATCTCACTTACATGTGAAATCTGAAAACAACAATAATGCAAAACTTATGGTGATCATTTCACAGTTCGTGTAAACCAAGTATCATGCTGTATACCTTAAATTTGTGATAATCTTAGAGAAAAGTTGGGACGGGTTGGTGGTTTTTTAAAACAAAACAGCATGTACAATATGATTCCAATTTTTTTAGGTTTATTTATTTTTGAGAGAGGGTGAGAGGAAGAGAGGGAGTACAGCATGAGCAGGGGAGAGGCAGAGAGAAGAGAGAGGGTCCCAAGCAGGTTCTGCACTGTCAGCACAGTGCCTGATGTGGGACTTAGACTCACGAACCATGAGATCATGACCAGAGCCGAAATCAAGAATCAGATGCTCAATCAGCTGAGCCACCCAGGTGTCCCTAGTTTTGTTTTTAAAAATCACACAAGGCAGGGTGCCTGTTGGCTCAGTTGGTTAAGCGTCTGACTTCGTTTGGCTCAGGTCATGGTCTTGCAGTTCCTGGTTCGAGCCCCTTTCTGCTGTCAACGGGGAGCCCATTGGGTCCTGTTTCCCTCTCTCTCTGCCCCTCCCCTGCTTATGCTCTCTGTCTGAATAAAAAGCATTAAAAAGAAGTCATACGTAGCAGTGACCTCGCTGGCTCCAGGTAGGAGGTTCCAGGTAGGACGGAGTAAGCACCCCCCACCCTGTCTGGCCCAGTGAATGCAGCTGCGGATCGAGCACAGGATGCAGGGAGAAGCTACGGGAGGACTTTGAGAAGCATACAGTAACAGGAAGGTTGGGAAGGAGACCAGAATTTGAAGTACACCGACCTGGTCTTAAGTTTATCTGTAGTTATTCCTCCTGTGGCTCTCTCTCCATACGTAACTTTAGTATTTAGATGAAAAAGACCAGTTCTTTTGAAAACTGCAAACTTCTGCAACCCACCCACATTGAAGTAGATAACCTGAATAATCGAATAACTAATAATGATTTAATTTATAGTTGAAAACTTGTGAAGAGAAATTTGTAGGCCTAAATTATTTCACTGGTGAAATCTATAAACACATTTAAAGAAGAAATAACACTAGATCTGAACAACGTCTTTCAGAAAATGGAAGAGGAGAGATACTTCCTAGCTCATTTGGTGCGACTAGCATTACCCTAATACCAAACCCCAACCAAAAACTACAGCCCAATAACTCACGTTCATAAACGCAAAAATCCGAGAGAATACTAACAAATGTAACCCTGCAGTACATAAAAGGAATAACACTACAGCCAAGAAGAGACTATTTTTGGAGTTCAAGGCTGGTTCGGTACCTACAAGCCAGTCGATAACACCTACCGTGTTAACAGTCTGCAGAGGAAAAATCACGTGCTGCTATCAGTGCACAAAAAGTTTGACAACATTCAGAATAGTTTTAAAATGTCTGTTGAGATTTCCTCTTTGATCTGGGTGGTTTTTTCCTTTTATTTTTTATTATTTTTTACATTTTCTTTTTAATGTTTTTTTTTTTATTTTTGAGAGACAGAGAGAGACAGCACAAGCAGGGGAGGGTCAGAGAGAGAGGGAGACACAGAATCCGAAGCAGCTCCAGGCTCTGAGCTGTCAGCACAGAGCCCGACGTGGGGCTCGAACCCACGAATGTGAGATCATGACCTGAGCCGAAGCCGGATGCTTAACCGACTGAGCCACCCAGGTGCCCCAATCTGTGTGGTTTTTTTTTCAGAAGTGTTGTTGAGCCTCCCAAGTATTTTTTGATTTTCCAGATATCTTATTGATTTCTATTTTAATTCCATTGCGGTCTCTAGAGCAGACATTGTAGGACTTTTGTTCTTTTATGTTTGTCGAGGTGTGTTTAATGGCCCAGAACGTGGTCTGTCTTGGTGAGTGCCCCACGTGAGCTTGCGAAGACCGTGTATTCTGCTGTTGGACCAAGTGGTCTGTAGGTGTGCGTGACAGCCGGCAGGTAGATGATGCTGTGGAGTTCAGCTGTGTCCTCAACTGATTTTCTGCCTGGTGGTCTGCCCGTCTCTGGTAGAGGGGTGGGAGGTCTCCAGCTATGGCAGTGGGTTCATCTGTTTCTCCTTGCAGTACGACCTGTTTTCACCTCACTCGGTTTAACGCTCTGTTGTTAGGTACACACATGGTGAGGACTGTTTGTTATGTCTTCTTGAGGAATTGACCCTTTATCGTTAGGTTATGTCCCTGTTTATCTCTGATAACCTAAGCATAGCTACTCCTGCTTTCTTTTGATTGTGTTAGCATTGTACATCTTCCTCCATCCACTTACTTCTAGTTTATAAGTGTCAGTATGTTTAAAGTAGGTTTCTTTTTTAAAAATTTTTTAAATGTTTTATTTATTTTTGAGAGAGAGAGAGAGAGAGAGACAGCATGAACAGGGGAGGGTCAGAGAGAGACGGAGACACAGAATCTAAAGGCAGGCTCCAGGCTCTGAGCTAGCTGTCAGCATAAGCCTGACACGGGGCTCAAACCCATGAACCACGAATTGTGAGATCATGACCTGAGCCAAAGTTGGATGCTCAACCGATATAGATATAAAATATATCTATTTTATATTTCCTTTGTCCATTCATCTGTCAGTGGACACTTCTGTTGTGTCCATAACTTGGTTATTATGAATAATGTTTCAGTGAACATGGGAGTGCAGATGCCTCTTTGAGATAATGATTTTGTTTCCTTTGGAGATAAACCCAGGAGCAGGATTGCTGGATCACGTTATTTCTGGGGCTTAATTTCTTGAGGAGCCTCCGCACTGGTTTCCGTAGTGGCTGCACCAGTTTGCGTTCCCACCAGCAGTGTTCCAGGGCCCCCCATGCTCCATATTCTTGCTAGCATTTGTTACCTTTGTCTTCTTGATAATAAACGTGACGTGTGAGCTGATACGTTATTGTGGTTTGATTTGCATCCCCTGGTAATCATTAGTGCTGTTGATCACCTCGCATGTACCTGTGACCCATTTGTATGTTTCTTTGAAAAAAAGTCTCTTTGTCTAATTAAAAGCAATTTTTTCTATTGATTTGTTATGAGTTCCTTGTGTATTTTGTGTTTTCACCCCTTATTAGATAACGTGGTTTGCAATTATTTTCTCCCGTTCCACAGTTTACCTTGTTGTTGTGGCCGAGGGTTTCCTTTGCTGCGCAGAAGCCGTTTTATTGGATGTGGTCCCACTTGTTTAGTTTTGCTTGTGTGCCTTAACTTTTTGTGTCTAATTCAAAAAATTATTGGCAAGATCAGTGTCAAGAAGCTTATTCACGGTGTTTTCTTTTAGGATTTTTATGGTTTTAGGTCTTATGTTCAAGTCTTTAATCCATTTTGAGTTGATTTTTGTGTGTGTTGTAAGATAGGCGTCCAACTTCACGCTTGTCCAGGCAGCCGTCCAATTTCCCCATCGCCATTTCATGGAAGTTATCCTCTCCCCCTTGCATTTTCTTGGCTTCTTTGTTGAAAATTCATTGGTCGTGTATGCGTGGGTTAATTTCTGGACTCTCTGTTCTGTTCCATTGCTTTATGTGTCTGTTTTTATGACAGTACAATGTTGTTTCAATTATGATTTGACTGTGATGTAATATCGTTTGAAGTGTGAGGTCTTCAGCTTTGTTCTTCTTTCTCAAAATTCCTAGGTTTACATGGAGTTTTAGGATTGCTTTTTCTATTTCTGTGAAAAATGCCATTGGAATTTTGATAGGGATTGAATTGGATCTGTAGATTGCTTTCAGTAGAGTGCACACGTAAACAATTTTAATTCTTCCTGTCTGTGAACACAGGCTATCTTTCTACTTTATTTTGTCCTTAATTAATTTCTTCATTGTCTTCCATCCCCTTGGTTAGATTTATTCTGAGGGGTATGTTTGATGCAGCTGTAAATCGATTGTTAATTTCTCTTTTTGACAGCTCATCATTAGTGTGTAGAAACACAGCTGGGTCTGTAGATTGATGCTGTACTCTACAGCTCTACGGAATGTATTCTAAAGGAGTGTTTTTTGAGGGGTGGTCCCTTCAAGGCCAACAGCCAAGTTTTGCATTTTCTCTATCTAGGGCTGATTGAATGACAGATTTGTCTTTTAAAATTATCTCAGCCTTAGGGGTGTTAAGGGCGATAACCATATATGTAAGGAGAGGCCCCCGCAGCCTCTCCAGGAAAGCCATCAGACTCTCATTTTGTGTTTGTAAAATAGTGACTAATTTAGCATAAATTAAGGGCTAAATCTTAGATTCCCTTAAAATTTTTTTCTTACTCCTGTTTCCTGCTTGCAGCACCTTGTGGGTATGGACTATAACTGAGCAAGATTTTCTCGGTTGTCGTAGGATGCACTCATTTTATTTTGGCCCAGCAGAAACTTACATATTGATCATCGGCCATTGAAGGAGGGGGTTAAAGGGCCAAAGTCAAGGTCTTTTCCCCTGCCTTTTTCAACAATGCCCACACAAACATGTTTTAGCCCCGTGGGTGTCTATTTTTGGCATACAGTGAGCTAAGCTTAGTAAAATCTTAGGAAAAGCCCTCTATCATCAACCCCTCCTGGGGCGGAGGCACCCGTTCCTCCGCTAAACGGGAACAGCACAGATGTGGAGGGTTTGGAGGCCGGCACCAGGGATGTTGCCATCATTTCCCAGCCTTTGGATCAAAGGAGGAGGAATTTGAACTTTAATCCTGTGTACTTCTAAAACCCATTTATTTTAACCTTATTCCATCCTGACCACATATAAAATTTCTTTTTGAAGATTATCCTTCACAAACATTTTACAACTTTTCTTTTGCTTTTAGATTTTGTCCTAAGTCATTTTTCTCCAAAAAACCAGTCTCATGTAGGACAAAATCACTTTCTTTTACCTTTAACAAAAATATATTTCCATTCATTATATCTTTCTTATATATGTCCTATTTTCCTACATACAGAGCTGCTTTTCTTATTTCCAACAGTCTTAAGTACATTAGCATTAACTGCCAGAAACCTTAGTGTCCAGTGAAAACTAAGTAGTAAACAACTGTGAGCTCTATCAGAACTTTTTTAAGATGGCAAACTTATGAGTCCATTAAGCACAGAGCGTGTTTTTCAGCAGTTCCAAGTATCCGTAGTGTTTCTGCAGCCAGTCAAGAGCACAAACCTACATCTCGTAGTTTGTGCTTTAGCTTCGCTCATTAGACCGCCAGTGAACTCAAGATCAATTTATCATGCAGTCGGAACTGTAACGTTTCAGTGTACCAGGGACTGTGAAAGCTCTCTTAACAATTAGCCGTGAAAACTCTGAGGCAGACAGAATTAACCATCACTTTAAGTCATCCTTTTGTTCACAGATTGGAACAGAGGTAACATGAGCTTATTTGACCGTTGCAAATCTCGGTAGAATAAAATTTTCTGTTTTTTTTTTTAATGTTGATAAACATTATCTCAAACCAACAAACTTAAATTAGCTTAAACACTGCATACATTTTGTTCCCCATGGTTAGTTTTTACCTGGAAAGTTGGTGGGGAAATCTGACTTCGGTGGTCTTCACTCCTCAACACCTGGGGGCGGGGAGGAGCCGATGGTGCCTGAGGCGTTCAGGAGTCCAGTGTGCAGGAGTCAGGTGTGCAGGCCGCCCCACTAAGTGGTGCAGAACAGGAGTGGGGGAAGGGAGGGCAGAAGAGGAGAGGTGCCAGCAGAAGGCCGAGAAAGAGAATTCCCAGTTTTAAATCTTGTCCGCTCCACAGAGGAGCAGACTTCAGGTTTCTTTTGTTTTGTTTTCCACCAGTGGAATTAGGCAGTCCTGGTCACTCTGGAGAAGACAGGGAATTTCCCCGAAACAAAAGGAGTTTTGGCAGCTGCTTGGGAATATTCCTTAGAGTCCCTGTTCTGAGGCTCTAATCGAGCAGAAAGTGAACGAGGCACGTGTCTCCGTACGCGGTTACACGGCAACTCTGGCTTGCCGCCAGCGCACAGTGGAGTCACAGCTTCGTTCCGCTTCCCTTGTGGGGTCACTGGTGCAGCTCGGGGAGCGATCAGGCCCCCCTTCTGCCGATTCGGGCAGGTCTGCCGAAATGAACCCGGTTCTTACCAGGGTGACGGGTGCTCCCCAAGCCGGTTCCGTTAGCGCCCACGGGATCCTTGCCCAGCGCCTGGGGGGGAGGGCTGGTCTCCTGCGGATCGAGGGGTCCATTGGCGCCGGGTGAGCAGCCTCTGCCGGCGCCCTGAGGTTTGCTCCCCCGGTGGCAAAGGAGGCAGAAACGCATCGGCTCCGAATCCCGGACGAGCCCCCACGTGCGGCAGTAGGATCCTCACACGGCGGCCGTGGCTCTGAGGCTTCCTTTCCAGGAAGCAGCTTCCTTCTGGCCGGCCGCTCAGTGGCTCAGTCTGCTTGGCTCGTACCCAAAGTACTGAGCCCGGACACCACGGGGCGTGGGTTTTTTTATAGACTTTTTACCTCTTTGCCTTCCATATATGGTAGCACACAAGCATGCAGTCTGATTAAGTGGCCTCATGGTACAGGGTCGTGAGGGCTGTCGTCACACACGAATAGCAGGGTTGCCGTGAGATGTTCTTATGCCTCCTCCTCAGGGAGGGCCACACTCTTCTCTGGCCTGCGCGGGTTCTGAGGAGAAGCGGGATGTAATTTTATCTTTATAACTGTGGGTAAAGTGGGGTTTTCTTTCTCCTCTGTTGTCTTTAAGGATTTTTTTTCTTTTTCTTTGTGTTTTTTGTAGTTTGAAAATGATATGCCCCGGTATGTTGTTGTTGTTTTTAATTTAAAAAATTATTTATTTATTTATTTATTTTGAGAGAGAGTGAGCGTGAGCAGGGGAGGGGCAGAGAGAGGGACAGGGAGAGTCCCGGGTGGGCCTTGATCTCATGAACCATGAAGTCATGACCTGAGCCCAAATCAGGAGTCGAATGGTCAATGGGCTGAGCCAAAAGCAGGCCTGGTGTCTTCAAGTACTACCCTGCTCCGTGTCACCTGAGCTTCCTGGGTCGGTGGCTTGGTGTCTGACGTTAATTCGAGGATGTTGTCAGTCACCCTTGCTTCAGATATTTCTTCTGTTCTTTTCTCTTTATTCTCCGCTGGTGTTCTCGTTTTGTTTATGTTACACCCTTGGTGTTGTCTTACGACGTTGGGTATTTTGTTCTAGTTTGGGCTTTTTTTTCAGTCTTCATTCTCTCTGCTTTTGGTTTTGGAGGTTGCTGTCGTCATGTCTTCCAGCTCCGAGATTCTTTCCTCAGGTGACGGGCCCTGTCTCCTAATAAGCCTATCGGAGGCCTTCTTTGTTTCTGGTATAGTATTGTTTTTTTTATCTTGAACATTTCTTGGGTCTCTCTTAGGATTTTGTTTTCCCTGTTTACACTGCCCATCTATTCTGGTATTTTTGTCTATTTTATCCATTGGAAGTCTTAGCATATTAATCAGAGTTGTGTTAAATTTTCAGCCTGATAACCGACACCCCTACTTATCTGACTGCTTCTGCCATTGGTCGTGCCTCTTCAAACTGTGTTATTTGCTTTGTTATTTTTTTCAGTTTTTTGTAATGTTTGTTTATTTTTGAGAGGAAGAGAGCTTGCAACTGGGGGAGGGGCAGAGAGAGAGGGAGACACAGAATCTGAAGCAGCTCCAGGCTCTGAGCTGTCAGCAAACCCACAAACCGTGAGATCATGACCTGAGCCGAAGTCGGACACTTAACTGACTGAGCCCCCCAGGTGCCCCTTAAATTTATTTTTTGAAGGCAGTCATATTTTCATATATAAGCAATGTATAGTAGCATTTAAAATAGGCTCCAAAACATGAAATACTTAGGTACCATGTGTAAGTTTTGTATGCCAAGAACCAGAACATGCTGATGAATGAAGTCACAGAAAGCCCAAATAAATGGAACGATAAGGTGTTCGTGGACTGGAAGACAACATAGTGAAGATGTCTCTTCTCACACTGACCTGTAGATTTAATATAATTCTAGTCAAAGTCTAAGTAGGATTTTTTTTTGTAGATATGACAGGCTCGTTGTAAAATGTATGTGGAAAGTAAACTAGCATAGCTGATACAGTTTTAAAAGAAGAGTAAAATTAGAAGAATTAAACACCTGATTTTAAAACAGCATAAAGCTGTAGTCAAGACAGTGTGGTGTTCGTAGAAATATAGACACATAAGTCAATGGAACAAAATAGAGAAACAGAGTCCTAAAAATATAGTCAGTTGATTTTTAACCAGGGAGCAAAATCAGTTTAATGGAGAAAAGATGGTCTTTTCAACAGAAGTTGGCCATCCATATGCCAAAAAAAAAGGAAGAAGAAGAGAAGAAAAGAAAATGATAAGAAATCCAAGGCTTATTCCTTTTACCAAAAAGTTATCTCAAAATTGATTCTAGATCTAATTGCATAGAGTAAAACTGTAAACTTTCAGAAGAAATCTTGGGAGAAAAATCTTCATGGGTTAGGCAAAGAAAGAGTTTTTAGTTGATTCTTAAAGCATGACCTATTAAGGAAAAAGCTGGTATGCCAGACTTCATCAGAATTAAAAGTATGTCAAGAAAGTGTTAAAAGACAGTGTTAAGAAAATAAAAAGATACAGTAAGATTAGGAGAAAATATTTGCAAATCACATATTTCATGTGTATCCTGAATATACAGAGAACTCTCAAAATTCAACAGGAAAAAAGTCAGCAACCTAACTGAAGACTGCAAAGGACTCGAGCAGATGCTTTACCAGAGTGGGTGTATGGGTTAGAAGCAAGCATGTGGCAAAACGTTAGCCCTTGGTAGCTGTCAGGGAGATGTAACCTGAAACCGTAATGAGGTGACCCTACTCACCTATTGAAAGGGCCAAAATTTTAAACAGTAATACCTAGTGCTGCAGAGCGACCCAAACTCCTAGTAACCACACAGCCACTCTAGAAGACACTGGCAGTTTCTTGTAAAGTTATAGGTACACCTACCAATGGCCCAGCACTGACACTTCTGGGTCCTTACCCTGGAGAAGCACAAGCTATGTTTACACAGAAACCTGTATGTGAGTGTGCGGGGGACCAGCCCACGCACCAGAGTCTAGGGGTCCCGGAGTAGGGGGTTGGTGTCGGCGAAATATCTACAAGAAAGAACACAGACAGCATGAATGGTGGAAGGGACCACACTTTACTGTGAAACTTGGTGTCTTATATACCATAGGTGATTACATCTTTTAATTACATTGTTTGCAACTTTGTAGGAATCTCATGTTTCAGAATAGATCATTGTTTTCATGGAAGTGAGAACAGAAAGTCAAAGACAGGAATGAGATACAATACAGAAGATCAAAAAACGTAATTCATCACTAAAAATACATCAGCGGGGGTCGTATTTTGCGTATATAGTGTGATATTAACCGAAGCTTATGACAAGGGTATTTTTCTTTAAAGGTTCAAACAATAGTCTGTGAGTAAGGTGCCTCTAACCAGGAAGGAAGTTTCAATCAGAAAATCTGCCCATTTACTGAAATCACAATCACCAAGAGGCATGAATAATAGGAGAACTAACCCCAGTCTCTTATCCATTCAGGTCAAGCAGTCAAGTGCACACATTTTCAAGCAGGGGAAGCAGGGTCCCAAAGGCCACACAGCACTGTACCCCAGTCTCCCAGGACCTATGTTCTTTTTGTCCTGATCCTCAAATGGGAGGAGGACCAACCGTTATCCAGGGTAGCGCCTTCCTAGACAAGGCTAGGGACTTCGCAATTACCTACGCTCCCCCCGGAGGCTTTGCCGTCACAGTGGACTCACCTCCGCAGGCTTTTTGGCTGGATGGGCCCCAACATGAGTGTTCATACTGGCTCCAATTATAATCACCAGAAAGCTGGAAACAACCCACGTGTCCTTCAGCCTTCGCACAATGGGGTCCTACTGGGTAGTAAAGAATGAACTATCGTGGGGCGTCTGGGTGGTTCAGTTGGTTAAGCGTCCAACTCTTGACTTTGGCTGAAGTTATGACCTGGCCGTTTGTGAGATCAAACTTCATGTTGGGCTCTGTGCTGGGCCTGGAGCCTGCTTGGGATTCTCTCTCTCCCCCCCCCGCCCCTCCCCCACTGATGCATGTGTGCTCTCTCTTGCTGTCTCTCTCTCTCAAAATAAATAAACTAAAAAAAGAATGAACTATTGATACACAAATGGATAAACCCCAGAAACAACATACTGGCGTAATTAGACTTACGTGGAGTAAGTATGACAGTGTGATACGCTAGTAAGAAAAGACAGATGAACAGAACAGGATAGAAGGCACAGAATAGAACCTTTCAGCGTGAAAGAGTTGGTATTATGAGTGGAGGAAGCCAGTCTCAAAAGATCATGTGCTGTGTGATTCCATTTGTATGTCATTCTCCAAAGGACAAAACCACCGGGACGGATGTGAATTAGTGGTCACCAGAGGTTGGGCGTGGTGGGCGGAGGGGACCACAGAGGGTGTCATGAGGCGTGTTTTGGGGTCACGGGGCTGTTCTGTATTCTGATTGTGGTTGTCGTTACACAGATCCATTAAGTGTTAAAATTTATAGAGTAACTGATTTTCTTTTGGTAATTTTAAAAAATACAGTCAAAAGTGATCCGTATAAAATTTTCGCACGTGAGCATGTATGTGTACGGGAGGAGAAGGCCGTGAGCGTAACCCACCAGCGAAACGTTGGTTCCTTTCTGGCACTGGGTTTACTCATGATTTTTATTTTTGTGCTTCTCTGAGTTTTCTAAATTTTCCCTACTGAACAGACTATTACTTCTACAATAATAACTGGATAAAGTTATTTAAATGGAACAAAAGCCTTCCCGTCAGCTGCAGGATGACGTGCCCCTGGCCTGTGCCCCACTCTCGGGCACGCTCTTTGGTTCAGGCACAAAGGTTGGCCTCTCGGGACCTCAGCGGCCCCTGTTGTCCGTCTCCGGCATCACCTGCCACCTGCCCGGGTGTGTCCTCAGGGATCCGTAGCGCTCCTCCTTTAATGTTCCATGTATTTGAGAAGCGAACTTTCGGTCAACTTCTAGGGATATGAAGGTTCTAAGAATCTCCCAGACCAAATTTATAGGGACTGACAGTTAAAACTCTGCAATGCTTGGGGGCTCTTAAAAATGGAGTGCCAACGGACTTGTGAGCGAGGGAGATGGCAGGAGTCCAGATCTTTCCTGTTGGCTGGGCCCAGTTCTGAATTCATTCTCAAGTGAGCTGGTGTGACCCCAGCCCAGGCTGGGGTGGGGTCTGTGACATCCCTGGTGTGACCCCAGCCCAGGCTGCGGTGGGGTCTGTGACATCCCTGGTGTGACCCCAGCCCAGGCTGCGGTGGGATCTGTGACATCCCTTGTGTGGGTGCAGATGAATCCTCCCAGGCCGTGCATCGCAGCCGTGGGCCTCAGTCACCACGTCCCCCGTGTGTCTCCCTCCCGTGCAGTTCGAGTTCATGATTGAGTCGATCCTGTACGCCCGGGACGTGTGGCTGAAGGAGGACGGGATCATCTGGCCGACCACGGCCGCGCTGCACCTGGTCCCCTGCAGCGCCGACAGAGACTACCGCAGCAAGGTCCTCTTCTGGGACAGCGCCTACGAGTTCAACCTCAGCGCGCTCAAGTGAGTGCGCGCGGCCGGGCGCCGGCCTCAGCCCGTGGAGCTCCTCGGGGCAGAGCGGGCCGTGGGCTGCTCTGAGTCCGCTCCCGTGCCGCAGAACTGCACGTTTCTTTCGGGCCCTGACACTGGTAGCAGATGTGATGGAACTGAAGTGTCTTTTGCCATCTAAGTTCTCAAGTAGAAGGGGGAAATCTGGTCACGCTTAAAACCAAGGCCCTTTATAAATATGTGGGCTCTTAACACACAAATAGGTGTTCCTACTCGGAGCTGTATCAGGGATCAGAAAATGTATCTGTGGGTCATTCCTGATAGTTTGCAAAGGAAACGATGGTGCAGAACAGTCGATTTCCTAATTTTACACATATGGACGCCCGTGTGCAGTTGAGCGTCAGGTTTTACTACAAAATGACTTCCTGATAAGGCCTTCCCGTTTTAACTATTGCCTCTTCTAAGAAGGATGGTGCCAGAAGCTGGCTGCCTCCCCTTCTGAGTATGCGGCGGGCGTTAGCAGAAACCGGTAGCAGCCCTGGAAGTTGGGCGGGGGGCCCACTTGGCAGAAACTGCAGGAAACTCCGCTTACGTGGTGAGGGCCTGATGAGCCTGGCCACCTGCTCGATGCCCACATGGGGAGTTGACGGCGACGTGGTGGCCTTGGGCCTTTTTGGGTTTTGTTGAACAATTCAAAAAAAGAAATAATAATGCAAAGGTAAGAAGTCTCCCACAGTTAACTCTCCACCCAAACCCCAAAAGGGACGGAGAGGAAGTGTCCCCAGCAGAGCCAGTCTGTAGTTCCTCTAGGGAGAAACGGGGAGGAAGGGCCAGAGGGCGCCAGAACAGAGCAGGGAGGAGGTTCCTGTGCTGCCAGATACTGACGTCCAAGCGACAGAGACAGGGTGCGGGCGGGGCCCTCCCGAGACCGGAAAAGACCGAGGAGTGGGTCAGGGTGGACACACACGACGTGTGTGGGGAAAGTTGGGGCGTGAGGGGCAGAGGTGGCAAAGTGTCCTGGGATCGTGGAGGAGCCTCCTGACACTTGTTTTCTTCTCCTACCATACACTGAAATTAAATCCCACCTGGATTTAAGAGTTTTGTGCTGAAACAGCTGCGTCTACCGTAGGGGTCCATGGGGGTCCACGCGTCGGGTCTCAGACAGAGTCAGCAGGGGCCAGGGGCCACGGGGCCTCCGTCTATGAAAATCAACAGCATTTGTGCATCTCAGCGTAAATGCAACTTAAAAAGGCAGTGACTGCTTAGAGAAGGTTACTTGCTGACAGACCCTAGAGTCAGAAAAGATGAATAGCCGGTGATACAGCCACGTCATGGGAACACGCCAGTCACAAAAACTGAATAAAATCACTGATATATGAAAAAAATGGTAGCATCATTAGTGATTAAAATGTGAATTAAAGTGAAAGGCCATTTTTGCACACCAGATAAGCAAAGATTAAATTAAAACAGCAGTTCTGGATGCCTGCGAGCTGCAGGTGTGATGGGGGAGATGAGGCTGTGAGTCCAGAGCTGCGGGGGCGTCCGGCACCCCCCTGCCCAGGGCCCCGGCGCGCTGCCCTGCACACACAGTGTGGGGCGCAGGCGGTTCTCCAGGGGAACGCTGTTCAATTGCTGTGTGTCCGTCAGATGGATTAAGAGATGGGGAAACTGGTGGCACATAAACCTTGTGTGCAGAATGGCTTCTGCTTTGCAGAAAAACATAGATAAATATATCTCTGGGGGAGAAAATGACTAAATAGATCAAGATATGAAGGCAAGGTTAAGGGGATCCAAGTTTTTTCTTTTTTTTTTTTTTAATGTTTTTCATGTTTATTTACTTTTGAGAGACACAGAGAAAGCACAAGTTGGGGAGGGACAGAGAGAGAGGGAGACACAGAATCTGAAGCAGCTCCAGGCTCTGAGCTGTTAGCACAGAACCCAAGTGGGGCTCGAACCCACAAACCTTAAGACCATGACCTGAGCTGAAATCAGATGCTTAACCAACTGAGCCACCCAGGTGCCCCTCAAATTTTCTCTTTATACTTTTCTATGTTTCCCCAATTCTTTATAAATGCTTAACTATTTTTTCATTAGAAAAATATTAAAATATGTACATATTGTAGAATCTTTATTAAAATGTTTACTTTTATTTGCTATTTCAGAAGTCACTGCTGCACTTAAGTTTTGAAACATTTCCGGGTACATAGTAGGTTACTTCAGTCTGTGGCCGTAAGGAGATGACCCTGCGGGAGGCCCGGTGCTCCTGTCTTGTTTAACTGAGCGGCACAGGCCCTTCTCCAGGGGGCGCCCGCAGGCCTTTATGACAGAATGACCTAGAACAGGAATATCTGTTCTCTTCCCTGTGGAATATCTTACTGTCCTGTTCTCACCCTTCTTCTTACGCTGTGAGGTCAGGTGCCGCGTGAGACGAAGTCAGGTGAGTGACGGAGGCCTTGTGAAGCAGCCGTAGGCTCCTGCTGACCTTCTGTCAACCTGTCAGGAGGAGGGTCGCTGGACCCACGACTGCAGAGAGCAGACCGGGTCCGGGCCCTGCTGCGCGTGGTAGAGGTTGCTTCCCACGTGTGCAGACCCCGTGAGCAGGACGTGGCGGGAAGCGCCCCTGTCGCTCGCACACTTGCCGGCCGCCACGGGCCGGGCCGCCTGCAGGGCCCCCCGCCCTGCCTTGGTGCCCTCCCCACAGCCAGTGGCTGGGAATTCCTGCTGGTGCTGAAGAGGAGGAGGGAGGACTGTTGTCGTGCGTGGGAGTGTCAAAGCCCGAGCTGCTGGCGCCCGCCCCTGAGTGGTTCCTTTGACCTTTGCCTAGATCGTTAGCGATTAAGGAATTCTTTTCGAAGCCCAAGTACAACCACGTCTTGAAGCCGGAAGACTGTCTCTCTGAGCCGTGTACCATCTTACAGCTGGACATGAGAACCGTGCAGGTCGCGGACCTGGAGGTGAGCGCTGCGCCTTCCTGCCGCTCTAAGTGGGCGACCCACACGCCCCAGAGCTTGCTGTGCCGATAAGTGAATTCGTGAGCTTAGCCTTTGATTCTTCCAGTCTTTTTTCTTTATATTCTGATTTTGTATTTTATATTTTTATATTATTTTCTTTATAGTTAATCTCTTTAGCAGCAGCATCTGTCCTTATATTGATGTATAATATTTTCACCATCTTCAGATTTTAATTTTATCCAATTTCATTGTGGACTTGGAACTAAAGTTTTTTTCTAAGTTTTTTTAGCTACTGTTGATGACAGAATTCTTCATACTTTCACTTACCCTGTCTGGCCACCAGGTGGCATCTGGGGGTTCAGCAGGTCTCACTTGCAGGGCGTGCTCTGAGGTG
>PISW01015846.1:0-15348 GCA_004023785.1 Mungos mungo
AGGTTCACCATGAAATAGTGGACCGGCAGGATTTTGTAGTCAGTTTCACCAGGCCGTCACACGTGCCTCCTCTCCTGCAGCCAGAGCCTGTCAACAACCTTGGGGGCAAAGGACGGAGTGCTTTGGAGAATGCTTGCCTCCCTCTTCTCAAGTCTCAGGGCCTCAAGGAGAGACCTGTGGAACAGGCCCCATTTGGCAAATGGGAGGGGAAAGATGGAGAGGAATCCCACAGGAGGTAGAGAGAAGTATCCGGGAAATGAATGACGCGCCGCCAGACCTGACGGGGAAGGGGGACTGGAATCCCATCCCAGGAGATGCCGGTCCCAATCCTGCGGGTCTCCTGTGGACACTGGATTGTTGGCACCCCAGAAAGTCAGTGTCCTGGGAATACTGACATCTCAGGATCACCGGGACCCCGATCTCTGGGGACTGTGAATGTAGACAATACCCTTATCCAGGAAGCGTGACTCTCGGAGTATTAATTCCCTGTATTGTCGGCACCCCAGGAATAGCCCTTTCTCACCCCCAGGCTCTCAGTGACCTGACTTTCCTGGGAGTTCACTGCAGGCCTGCTGGGGTCCCCGTGAGTCACCTCCTCCCTGGAGGGGTTTCGGAGACACACTTCAAGAGCACGACCCTGTCACCTGAGCCGCAGTGTAATCACCAGAATTGCTTTTCAGAGCACACAGCCGGGCCCATCTCTGGAGTTTCAGACTCGGCAGGTCTGCGGCAAGGCCCAACAATGTACCTTCCTAACAAGTTCCCAGGCGACAGGGCCGTCCCCGGTCCAGGGACTGCACTGCGAACACCGCTGTCCCAGAATTTAGGTGCCACAGGTCCTCAACTCCGGCTGCATCTGGAAGGACCTACGGAGATTTTAAACTGCTGCTGAGGCCCAGAGCCCCGCTCGGAGGAATTGATTTCATTGATCTGGGTTGGGGAAGGTAATATAAAAGTTCTCTGTGGGACTCTAACTTATGGTCAGGAGCTGAGAACTGCAGGGCTCAGCCAAGTGTGGGGGGAGTGGGAGTAAGCAGCCACATTCAGTTCACTGTTCTGAGATGGGGGAGACAAAGACACACTCTGGGGTTTTAGGGGAGATCCTTGGGCTCAGCTCCCACAGGCGGCCACCCCAGACCCAGGCCCCGGGCAGCCCTGGACCTTCCTCTTGGAGCTCCTGGGCTGGCTTCTCCTGGATCTGGCACTGCTACGGGGTCTGACCATTCATTCATCCACCCATATCCGATAGACATGTATTTGGCACCTACTGTGAGCACTGTTTACTCTGGGGCATACAGTTGTGGATGAAACAGACCAAGATCCCTGCCTTCCTTAAGATCATGAGCCAGTTCACAGCATCGATGTTGCAATGTGTGGTCCAAGGCTGCCCTGGCTCCTGAGTGTCTCTTAATTCACAGGCACAGCCGGCAAAGCGATGGGACCTAAAGACTGGGCTGGGCCAGGCGGTGGGGTCCAGGCTGGGTGCAGGGGCAGTGGGCTCAGGGCTGGGCGCAGGGGTGGTGGGGTCAGGGCTGGGCGCAGGGGTGATGGGGTCTGGGCTGGGTGGAGGAGTGGTGGGCTCAGGCTGGGTGCAGGGGCGGTGGGGTCCGGGCTGGGTGCAGGGGTGGTGGGGTCTGGGCTGGGCGCAGGGGTGCTGGGGGAGTCGCCCAGAATACCCTCTGTGTGGATTCTCCAAAACCTAGCCAAGAAGGGAGGTTTCCTGGGTTCAGCTTCTAGACTGTGGGCACCTCGGGGCGTCCGGTGAATCCCTCTTCCCCCAGTGAAGACGACAGCAGGACGTCCCAGGGGCCTGTCCCTGGGTGGTGGGCCTGGAAGCCCCTTTTGTTTCATACGTACCCCCTTCCATTCCTTCTTTGGCTTTGTTTCCCTTTTTTATTTACCCCCCTGTCTCCGCTTCTGTTTCTTGACCGCTTCTTTTTGCGGTTCTCTTCCCATTTCTTCTCTGCTTGCCTGTCTCCATCCCTCCAGGCACAGTGACCCCGACCCCGTTAGGACACTGGGAGGCATCTCGCCCTATTGGACCCCTCCTCTCCCTTTCCTGGAGGAACATATTCCAAGCCTTAAACTCACTTGTTTCCCTTCCTCTGCCAGTGGGCTCAAAACCCCCTCCCTGGCCAGGGCACGGGAGCCGACTGTAGCGTCCTGACTCCACCCTCTGCTCAGGCCTGAAGGGGGCGGGGGTGACTCAAGGGTCATTGAACAAGTTCCACTCTTGGGGGGCGCCAGGAAGCCCAGGCCTCCAGTGTGGTTAGGGCAGTGATGCCGGCTCATCCTCCGCTACATTAATTCACTGAACATTTATTGGCCGCTTATGATGTTTCCGGCACTGAGATAGGGAGATAAATAAACCACAGCCCTTCCCTTGAGGACTCCGGTGAGTAACATTCAAAGCGCCATCCATCTACCTCTCTATTTTTTTTGTCATTCACTCATTTATCCATTCACTCATCCTGTAACTACTGCCCACCCTCTGGGGCATAGACACAAGAGAATATAGGGATGAACTTGAGACCATCCTTGCCCTCAAAGTCACCCCCTGGTGGGAAAGACAGACAAGCAAATGGACAATTCAAGGGCTCCGAGCCCTCACCAGACTCCAGGGGTGGGTGGCTGGCCCTCTTCTTGAGCGGCTCAGGTGGTGGGCTGGGTGGGACCTGATGGGGCTGCCCTGACCCAGCGTGGGGGTAGGGGTGTGTGGTAAAGGGGATCTGAGGTCTTGAGGTGCTCCTAAGTCTCCCTGAGCTGGGGAAGGGCTGGGGGCTGCGGCCCAGAGGCCGCTGTAAAGTGTGCCCCTTAATACCTTGATGATGGCGTGCATAAGAATGCAAACCGGCTGCCGTGGGGAAGGGGAGGAAATCTATTTCCCAGCTAGGAAATTATTGAATATTTAGGACCCGGAGCAGATCGTTTAGAGGGGGAAATGAATTTCTCTGGCTTCCTCTGGCTGAGATAAATCAGCCCAGATGTTCTCATGCTTTCACTTACCCCCGTGGAAGGGTCTGTCTGGATGGCTGTTTATGCAGCGCGAAAGCAATCGCTCTTCCAGAAGTGGTAACAATTGCTTCCAAAGCCGTCAGCTCTCTCTCAGCGCTGGGGTGGCGGGCCCCACTGGTCAGCCCTGCCCCTGCCTCTGCACACCCCCGGGGCCCGCAGCCCAGGAAGGGGCTGGCTGTCCAGAGCACCATTTTCCCTCCTGATGGCCGAGGTCTTGCTGGCTCAGTGTGCCATGGAGCAAGATCCAAGACTCAGCCAATAACAACGGGAGACCCAATCAGGGGCCCAGGGTTGAGCCAAGGGTCTGAGCTGTGAGGCAGGAGGATGAGGGGGTGCAAGAGTAGGTTAGACTGAAGGAAGGACTTACCTTGTCAGAGGGTGATTGGTCAGAGGGCAGGAGATTCTCATTTGTGGGGAGAGGAGACAGAGGACGGACTCAGTGGCCTCTGAATCCTGAAAGCTCCAGTGTTCTGTGATGCCCAGATTATCAGCCTGTAAATGTGTTAGACGCCTGCCTTGGCACTGGACACTGATTTTTCCTTCACAAAGTTCTGTTTTTCTAGACCAGGGCAGACTTTTTTCTTTTGGAAGGAACCAAATAGTAAATATTGTTGTTTCTACAGGCCGTACAATTTCTGTCCCAGCTACTCAACTCTAAGACAGTATGTAAATGAATGGATGTAGTTGTGTTTCAATAAAACTTTATTTATAAAAATAGGTGGTGGGCCGGATTTGGCCCCCTTGCCCTAGTGTCCTGACCCTTCTCCTAGACCTTCTCAGTTGTCAAACTGAGGGGTTTCTTGTCCTTGTCTGTTTTTGAACCAGCTCTATTTCGTTTTCCTGATTAGGGAAGTCATGTTTACTTACAGTGGAAATTTATATACATTAGAAGGTAAAAGCCGTTGGTAACCCTCCTCCTTCTGAAAAACACCCACTCTTCACAGTTTAGCATCTGTACATATTTTTATCCTAATGCTGTGTTCTCTTTAAAGGTCATTTCGTGGAGACCATATTTACTGAGTTTGTTATATTTTGAGCTCCAGGTTGACTCCTGTTGAAAAGAAAACTGGAGATGGCGGCCGGCAGATGAACCCAGGGAGATAGGAAGTGGACCAGGCGGACTTTTCTTTCTGGGAATGTTCCTTCTCGGGGAACTGCGTGCGGTCCTAGGTGGTGTGTGCCGTGCTCCAGGCTGGGGAGGAAGAGCCAGGGGGTGGAGGGGATCCGAGGGGCAGCCGACATCTCTGTCTGGCCAGTGGGAGGTCTGGGGTCGCTAGGGAGATCTGGGACCAGCGGTGCAGTGGGGACCCTTACGCAGCCCTGATGGTGGTCTTCCTGGCCGCGGAGAAGGAATCTGGAGACATACAGGGAGAGGATTCATTGGCTGCTCCAAGGGGTTCCCCCAGACGAGGACGCTGGGACTTGGGCTGACGCGCCCACCTCAGGACAAGCAGGAACGTCCTTTCCAGAAAAATCTTCTCTGGATCTTGGCTCAAGTCATGATCTCACAGTTCCTGAGTTCCAGCCCTACATCGGACTGTGAGCTGACAGCATGGAGCCTGCTGGGGATTCTCTCTCTCCTGCTCTCTGCCCCTCCCCCCACTTGTGTGGGCGCGCATGCGCATACTCGTGCACGCGCGTGCGCTGTCTCTCAAAATAAATGTATGAACTTAAAACAAGGGTTCATTAAGAAAAACCCTCAAATACAGGAGAAAGAGCTCCTTACCCTCCCCCACCCTTCGCCTTGAGCAAAGATACATCAAAAAAATGGAAAAAAGAGGGTACAAAGAGACAGAGAGAAGTCCGGTCATGAGAAGGACCCCCAGGGTCCCCCAAGGCTCCCGTGTTCCCTGGGGGCGGGGCGGGGTGCAGGGAGCCTGACTCCCCTTGCAGATCCTAATGCCGTCTGTCCCCTGAGAAAGGAGCCCCAGCCCCCAAATGCTGCCTTTCTTGAGCCTCCGTTCCACGGAGGAGAAATCGTCCTTTCCCGGAAGTGACAGGACGGAGAAGAGAGCAGAAGACACAGTGCCACCGGGCGAGATGAGCAGCCCCACATTGGAGGTGGGGGGCACTGCCCCCGCCAAGACCAGATTTGTGCCCACCGATCCCTGGTGGCGCCAACACACAGCTTGGCCTTCACTCACTCATTCCCAGTCCTCGGTGTTTTGGGATCACCCTCAGGTCTAATTCGGTCGCTGGGAGGGGCCTGGGCGCCACGGTTTTCTGTGACAGGTGGAGTAGCCTGGTGGTGATGAGAACAGGCTGGGGGATCATTCGGGTCTGGGTTCAAGTCTCAGCTTTGTCACTTCCTCATCACAGGCAACTTTTGGCCCATGTGAGCCTCAGTTTTCTCATCTGTAAAATGGGTATAGTATTAACACCCTAAAACTCACAAGATGATCCTGTAGGACTCGGCTTTTATTCCTTTGGTAAAATGTAACTGGGGACATTAACATAATCTTGCACTAAATCTGGGGCTGATAGGCCTGGAGAAAACCCTGGCTAGAACAGTCCATTTCCCGCCCCCACCCCTACCCCCACCCCTACCACCTTGTAGAATCTTAAGAGTCTCAATGGGTAAATCAGACGCACACTCCTTGGACGAGAGGCTGGACCAGCTTGTTCTCAGCTGGGTCTCTGCTGCCCAGCCAGGCCAGGTGCCCAGGAGGGGCTGAGAATCAGTTGCAGAAAGAAGGAAGGTATCAAAGATGCCCAAGGAAGGGCTTTCTCCATGGACAGTGTGAGAGGCAGAAACACTGAGCAGTGGCCTCCAGCCCCCGCCTCTCCTCCGGCCTCTTCTTGTCTCTCTCTCCCCCGCAGCCCCAGAGCAGATGGCCCGCTGTTCCGCACCACCATGTTATGCCACGGATTCGTTTCAGGTTGGCTGGATCCAATTTGGTCCCTGAGTTTAAAAAAAAAAAAAAAAAGAAGGAGGTGTAATTAAAAACCAATAACAACAGTGGAACAGAAGTTCAGCCATCACCGTCGATTTTCCACAGGAGCTGGTGATGGGGAAGCTGGCGCAGTTCTGCGTGGTTCTGGAAGCCGGCCCAGCAGCCCTCCCGGAGCCGGTGCAGTCCCTGCAGGGACAGCGAGGCTGGGCATCAGCCCCCGGCACCTCTGCTTTCCTTCACCTCTGGGATGGATCCGCTGGGCTTGCAGACAGACTGACCCCTGTCCCTCTGCGTCCTGCGGTGCCAAATCTCCAGTCCACTCTGCAACCTTGCCCGGCACTCCTTTCTCTACGATCCACTGCAAGCCCGCACCTCCCTCCCCTGTCCCCCAACGAGGCTTCCCAGCTGCCTGTCCCATCCCATGGAGAGAGCAGGGCCAGCAGTGTGGAGCTGGTGGGTGCCCCCCTCCCCGCGGCTGCTGGGCACTCCTGTGCACCTGCCACGGCCCGCTTTGCCTCTTCCTCACGATGTTGCCAAATAGGTGCCATTATGCCCTCAGTTTTATCGACGGAGAAACTGAGGCTTGGAGACGTGAGATGCCTTTTCCAAGGATAACAGCCGGGAAGGGGTTAACTTGGGTGAGGCTGCGTGAAACCAGGGCTGTGTGGCAGCTGGGGACACAAAACAGGTAAGGCAAACTCCCTGATTTCAAGGAGGCCACAGGCAGGACAGGCCTGGCACCGGGTCAGCTGGCTGGCAGAAGGGATGAACGGATGGACGGTGGATGGATGGATGGACAGACAGACAAATGGCTAGAAAGCCATACTCAGAGATGTAGAGAAAACCAAGTAGCAGAATGAGGCCACACTTTGTCCTCGATTTGATGGGCGAACAGTGAACAGCCCTCTCTGGCCCCGTCATTAGCTTGCTGTGTGACCTCAGTGACCCAGGTGGCCTCTCTCAGCATGGTGCTGCCGGTTGTGAAATGAGGGCTTAGACGCCGCAGTCTCCAAATGCCCCTTGGGACCCGGCGTCCCCCGCCTTCCTAGGTCTGTCGACCCCATGGACCTCTCGATCCACGCTGGAGCTGGAGAGCAGAGGTAGCTACGGGGTGGCGGCGGCGGTGGACGAAATTTTAATTCTGACTTGCTGGAATTCCCCGAGAGCAGCAATTACAAGCTGGCAGCTGAGAGTTAGACACTTTTGTTCATGCCCATAAATATTATTTTTTCCTTAATTAGCAGCCGGCATTTGAAAATCAGGCAATTTTTCAATTTCCCTCGCATAGCAGGGAGGCGCCGAGCTCTGCAGTAAGTCCGAGGGCGTTCGGATCCCAGCGCGGACGTTTTCCAGCTGCGAGTCTTTGGGGAGAGTGTCAGAGACTCCGTGTTTCAGTTTCCTTATCTATAAAATGGGGGTGATCACAGTCCCTACTTCGTGGGGTCATAGTGCAGAAGAAGTCAGCAGGTGCGGGACCTAGAGCAGCACCGGGACCACTGTGAGGGCTGTGTAGGTACGGTGAAAGCTCAGTTTGCGAGCATAATTTGTTCTAGAAACATGCTTGTAATCCTAAGGCCTCGTGTATCAAAGCGAATTTCGAGAACCATTGGCTCAGTGGCGGTCACGTGACATTTGGCATCACCTCCTCCTCATATTGCAAGACATCGCTCGTTTATCAAGTTAAAATTTATTAGAAATGTTTGCTCGTCTTGCAGAACATTCACAGAACGTTCACCATCCAAGATTTTACTGTACTGGTTTTTGCTACTATTATATTTTTCTCCGTGTGTATTAGTGCGCTCGGGCTGCCGTGACACAGTACCACTTATTTTCTCTCCGTTCCAGAGGCTGCAAGTCCAAGATCAAGGTGCCAGCCCGGCTGCTTTCTCCTGAGGTCTCCCTCCGGAGCTTGCAGACGGCTGCCTTCTCGCTGGGTGGTCACATGGCCTTTGCAGGGTGCACGCGCACTCCTGGTGTCTCTCCCCCACCCTATATGTGTAGGGCCCTCTGCTTCTGGTCTTGCTTAGCCTTCCTCGCCTCCTTAGAGCCCCATCTCTCAGTGCAGTCCCGCTGGGGATTAGCGCTTGCCTCTGCCTGTGAATGGGGGTGGGGGTGGGGGACAATTGCTAGCAATCAGCCCAAGGGGGGCTGCTCCGTGTGCTCCGCCTGGGACAGAGGCTGTGACTGGGACATCAGACTTTCTGCCGTAAAGTGAGGCAAACCAGGATGAGCTGGGGCAGCTACGCCCTCATTACAGTTGCTTCCTTCAGTGACTTTCCCTGCCTCACCCCTGCCTTCTGACCTTGCCTTGGAAGGACACCTGGACCCAGAAGGGCTGGTAGGAGGTGGGCAAAGATGGCACTAGGAGAGCTCCTTGCTGAGCGAGGGAGAGAGTGTAGAGAGTCAGGAGAGCCCGGATCCTCCAGGGTTAAGCCTTCCTCCAGAAAGAACATCCACAAACACCAAGGGAAGGAACCAAGCAGAAGCATTATCATGATTAATGTTATTTCAAAGACTTAATTTTTCCCCCTCTTTCTGAACTGTTTGCGTGCTGTTGTGCCGAATGCTGTCTCTTGATTCTGAGTGTCCTTCCCCTGGAGTAATTTGGAACAAGGTCAATGTTCACCAGGAAGGCTTCCTCGTCTTTGATACGCCCGCTGACAGCCCTTCGAGGCTGAGGGGCTGCAAGAAGCCGGAGGCAGACTGATGGGGGAGGCCATGCGCCAGGCTTGATGGAGGAGGCGAGGGGACCAGGCTTTCAGGCTGTGACCTCTCTTCACCCAGGGGCAGATGGAATCTCCAACCCAAGGGGCAGGAGGGAAGAGTCCAGGGTGAAGATCAAGACCTTTATCCCGGCTCTGTTCCTCTTGGCTGGATGATTGCCAATCTCAGCTTCCTCACCTGCAAAATGGGGACAAGCACAGGATTTTCCCTTCTGGATGGCTGTGCTCGCTCTCGGAGTTTCGCACACTTCCCAGACTCGGCTGTGCATGTCCCTCCCCTGGGGCGGGAGACGGGCCCTGAGGTTCTAGCAAGTGTGCGGGGGTGTCTGCAGTTTGAACGGCAGAGACTGTGAATATATAAGTTCTTAGCCTCGTCGGCAGCACTCCAAGTACATGTCACTCCTCATCTCTGCCGCAGCCCCCGCCAGAGTGTCACCCTCATCATCTTTGTCACCAGCATCACCGTCTTCTTTATCATCACTGTCATCCTCACCTGCATCATGGCTGGCACCATTGCTAGGTCTTGTCTGTGCCCTGCCCGCCTCACATGCTCCAGAAGAGGCAGCCGAGACCCAGGGATGGTTGGAGACAGGGCTTGAAGGCTGCTCTGCTGAGGTAGACGAGAGGCTGGTGGTTGAAAGTCAGGAGACAGATTCAAGTCCCGCTCCGCTAATGAAGCCTTTGAACTTTCCAAATAGACGAGCCCTTACAGGTAATCCGGGCTGACTTCCTCTGACATCTCTAACATTTGGGGAAACATTTGATGCCAGAGGGAGGAGAAGGTGTGGAGTGAAGGGTGGAGATGCTGGAGATGGACAGTCTTGCCTCCAAATGTCTACTCCGTCACTTGCCGGCTGTGTGACCTCAGACAGGTCACTTCATCTGAGTCTCAGTTTCTTCATCTGTAAAATGGGACGTGATAGCCAGTTTCCACAATGGCCTCCAGCGATCGCCACCTCCTGGTGTTTACACCCTTCATTGGTCTCTCCTCCGACCTGGTACCGGGTTTGGAGTCTGTGACCAACAGAATATGGCAAAAGGGATGGTGTCCATCTGGGAGGCTAGAAGACTAGGTTGTAACAGGTTCTGCCGTTCCCGTCTTGGGTCCTCTCTTTCTCTTCTCTCCCTCTGTCTGACGGCCAGCTCTGGGGGAAGCCAGCCGCCATGGCAGCCCATGGAGAGGTCCGGCTGGTGAGGAGCTGAGGCCTCCCTACAGCCACGCGGATGAGCTCGGAAGTGGATCCTCCATCCCCAGTCGGGCCTCACGAAGGCACGGCAGTCCTGCCCGACAGCCTGCTGCAAGCCCGTGGGAGACCCAGAGCCATCTGGCCAGGCCACTCCAGGGGTCCCGACCCTCTGAGGTGACATAAGGTAACAAGTGTTTGTCGTTTTCAGTTGCTAAGTTTGGGAGTGACCCGGTACCCAGTAGTGGATACCTAACACACAGGGATGATGAGATCGATCTTGTAGGTTTGTTGTGAGGACGAACTTCAGCTAAGCTCTCTGCACAGTACCTGACGCACGTTGGAGGCCAGTGAAATGTGACAAAACGGTGACAGCGTAAGTAATGTCACTGACTGCGCCCCAGGTCACATAGCAAGGGTGTGACAGGGCTGATGGTCCTGCGGCTCCCAGTTGTGACCATTTGTGCCTAAGCCTTGCTGACGTCGGTGGGCACTGAAGGCTCTGCCTGGAAGAAAACAGCAGGGTCAGAGGGTGGAGGGGCAGAAAATGTGATGGCGGTGGGGACGGTCGCTGGGCTTCTGGGAGGCAGAGCCGCCATGGGAGGCACGGGGTGGTGCAGGGCTGAGGCACAGGATTAGTGCGTGTGCACGTGTGTGTGTGCGTGCATGTCACGCACGTGTGCACGTATTTTAAACATGCAACACAGGTGGTGTGTACTCATACTTGCATTCACACACGGAGGCACACATGTATGTGTCCAGGCACATGTACACACATGTGCATTCATGCACACGGGTATGTGTGTATTGGGCATGTGTGTGCGCGTGTGGGTCACCTCTGTAGGCCCCTCAGCCCAAGATTGGCCACTTATCCGATTGGCTGTTGCTTCTGGGCCTGCCGTGGGAGGAAGGAAAACCATGGAAACAAAGGAATCGTTAATGAGCCGGGATGGAGGAGGCTGGGGACCTGGGTGTCTCTGAGGCCACAAAAAGAGAGGTTCAGGGTAAGGTCTACTGGGGTTTATTTCCCCGGCCATGTGGGGCTTCTTCGGTAGAGTAATATCAGACGGGTCTGGTGGGGGATGAGCCCCTGGCTCTCCGGCCCCAGGATTCCGGGACGCACGGGGCTCCCAGTGGCCACAAGATGCCTCCTCTAGGGTCCTCTGCTCCGAGGGCCTGGGCTGCAGATGTCACCACGCGGCTCCTGGGAGGGTATCTGTGGTTCACAAGAGTCTGTGACCTGAACCATGAGACGTTACAGATGCACTCACTGTAGAGACTCGGGAGAAATGGAGGTGACAGAGAGGGTACGGGGCCTGCCTCAGGTCACAAGCAGGCTGTGACAGAGTCTGGGCAGGGATCCAGCTCTCCTTGCCGATAACTCTGGCCCAGAATGGGGGAGATGATGAGACCTGGGGTGTGCTGGTCCAGAGGAGTCCTGTGCCTGGGGGCCCCTCGGGCTGGGATCTTGTTCTAGAAGAGCTGGCTGGTCCCTGTCCGCTGTGTGGACCAGATGGGCAGTGCTTTCAGCCCTCGTGTTCCTCACCCTTGCCTTTATCACAGGGAATAACTGGGGGCAAAGAATCCTAGGGGAGCACGAAGTCTTCCAAGCTTGAGCCTGGCACCGGTCAGGCACCCAGATGCCAAGCAAGTTGGCATAGAATCGGTAGCAAGGGCCTCCGGGGGGTGTGGGGCACACCACTGGAGCAACTTGGCAAGTGCCTCTCCTGGCTCCTTCCAGACCTTCTCTCTTGCTTGCCGTGCGCCAGGAACATCTGGAAGAGAGTTTTCTGGCAGGTCTTGGAGTGCAGAGGCGGGTTACAGGGGTCTCAGTCATGCGTTCACTCACAAACACCTACTAAGGAAGACAGAAGTGGTGTGTGCCCTCAGTGCCCAGTAGAGCGAGGCACTGAGTGAAGCCCCAGCATCCCCTGTGTTGCACCCCCCATTGTTCCTATAATCTAGAAGCCCCACTTCACAGGTGAGGGAAAACCAAGGCTTAGAAAGTGGCAGAGCTGAGATTTGAATCCAGGTGTTGTGACTCCCCAGGCTGCCTTTCCCCTCATCTCTGAGCATCTCTCTGAGTGCCCGCTACACCTGCTGTGTCCAGGGGTCAGTCTGGAAACTGGAGACAGAGGGAAATGAGCTATGGGGCCTTGCCCATAGTTTAATGGATGCATGCGTAGTTTAATGGATGAATTAGCTATTGCTAGTATGTCAATGCCGTGTAACAAATAGCACTCCCCAAATCTCAGTGCCTTACTAGCAATTATTCCTCTTGCTCAGAGAGGTTGGCTGAGCCGGGCAGCTCTACTTCAGGCTGTGGGTGGACCACACTTGTCTCTTGCTCTCCTTGAATTTGTGGCCACTCAGGATCTGCTTCCCAAGGCTGGGCAGAGACACACGATGTCCCCGAGGCTTCATTTTGGAACCAGAACACTGTCCTGCCCCTGACCTGCCAAAGTGAGCTACACGGCCGAGCTCTACTCTGGTGGGGAGCCCTACGGCCACCTGACAAAGGCATGGCCATCTGTCTAACAGGGAGGCAGGAAGAATAGGGTGCAATAATCCAATTGTCTGCGGCAGGGAAGACCGACCGGGATAATACCGTGGTGCATCTGATCAAATCTGAGAAGCCATCAACTGTAAACCACACTGGTAATTTAGGTGCCTCTAAGAAGGAAAAGCAGCTGTCAACGAGAGAGTGTGACATGATGCTTTCTCAGCTCATCATATTTTTATTTTATTCTTATTGAGAGCTATTTGATCATTGGATGTGGAAGTGACAACAGTCAGAGCGGTTTTGCCCAGGGTTTTGCTCTCGCACGGGCTCTGCACCTGGGTCAGGGCTGCACCTTCCATGGAGACGGTGAGGGGTCATTGATTGCATGACAAGTGCTGATTTCGGGGATGTTCAAACGTGAAAACATGTGTTTTGGTTCTTAGAACTGGTGACATCCATTGTTTACCCGTGGCGGTGGGCACCTGCTCGGGGGTGGCCCCGCTGCTAAACATTCTGTGTGGGGAAACTCACTCACGCCTCAGAGGATAAAGGGAACATATTAGCAACCCTGTTTCAGAGACTGAGTGGAGCAAGGCTTCAGGGATGTGCGGTCTTGCCCGAGACCCACAGTTAGCAAGTGGAAGAGCTGGGATTTGAACCCAGGACAGCCTGACTCTAAAGTGGTTAACGGTGTAGACACTGGGACAGACTGCATCTCGTCTTCCTCTTCTGTGGAATGGGGATGGAAGACGTAACTCCTTCACAGGTCCTTACAAATATTAGAGTATTGAAAACAGGTCGGACACAGAACATTCAAGACATGCTCGTCACTCTGGGAGTATTTTCTTCTGCTTCTCCGAAGCTAACATTGGTGTAAGAAAAGCTGCTACTAAATGCAGAGCGGAGGGGCACCTGGGGGGCTCAGTCAGTTAGGCATCCGACTTCAGCTCAGGTCATGATCTCACGGTTCGTGAGTTCGAGCCCCGCATCGGGCTCTGTGCTGACAGCTCAGAGCCTGGAGCCTGCTTCGGATTCTGTGTCTTCTCTCTCTGCCCCTCCTCTGCTCGCAGTTTGTCTCTCAAAAATAAATAAACATTATAAAGAAAAAAACAAACAAAGCATAGAGCAGAGAGCTATGGGAGCCAGGAAAGGCAGGTCAGTATAATAATCACTCCCATTATCCGGGGTGGGGGGAAGGTCCGAGGCACCCAGTGGATGCCGGATACTGTGGATGGCATGAAACTAACCCAGACATACATACAGTAAGGTTTATAAATCAGGCACAATAAGACATTAACAAAAACTGATAATAAATAGGGCAATAACAATATACTGTCATAACAGTTATGTGAAGTGGTCTCTCTTAAAACAGCTGTAGATCATGCTGTAATCACCCTTCTTCTTTTTATTATTTTTTCTTTTTCAAATATTTATCTATTTATTTATTAATACAATTTATTGTCAAACTGGTTTCCACACAGCACCCAGTGCTCATCCCTACAAGCGCCCTCCTCCGTGCCCATCACCCACTTTCCCCCCTCCCCCCTCCCCCATCCACCCTCAGTTTGTTCTCAGTATTTAAGGGTCTCTCATGGTTTGCTTCCCTCCCTCTCTGTAACTTTTTCCCCCCTTCCCCTTGTAATCACTTCTTGTGGTGACGTGAGGTGACAAAATGCCTGCGTGAGGAGGGGGAGGAGGGGAATGGCGTAGGCGTGTGACATGGCGCTGGGCTACATTGACCTTCCTGGCATTGTGTCAGAAGGAAGGTCACCTGCTTCCGGACTGGCCTGTCTGTGGGTAACTGCAAACATCGAAAGTGATAACGCAGGTAAAGAGCAGGGGGGCCGCTGCGGCTTAGTGATTTGGGGGTCTTGTCAAGTTGTTTGATGTGAGAAAAGCAAAGAGCGTGTGTGATTCATGCCTGTAATTATTTACTCAAACATATTTGTTTACCCACTGTGTGGAAGATAGTACACAGGTTTGAAAAACATTTTTTAATGTTTATTTACTTTTGAGAGAGAGAGAGAGACAGAGAGAGCTTGTGTGGGGGAGGGGCGGAGAGAGAGGGAGACACAGAATCTGAAGCAGGCTCCAGGAGCCTGGGGCTCGAACCCACAAACCATGAGACCATGACCTGAGCCACACAGGCACTCCCAACAGTGACTGGATTTGAAACCAAAAATTCAGAAGCTAATTAAAAAATTTTTTTTAATGTTTATTTATTTTTGAGAGAGAGAGACAGAATGTGAGTGGGGGAGGAGCAGAGAGAGAGAGAGAGGGAACTTGAAGCAAGCTCCAGGCTCTAATAGCACAGAGCCAGACATGAGGCTTGAACTCATGAGCCGTGAGATCATGACCTGAGCTGAAGTTGGATGCTTACCCAACTGAGCCAGCCAGGCGCCCCATGGGGGCTAATTTTTAAAAACTGAGGTATAGTTTATCTGTCATGAGATGCATAGACCTTAAATATTCAGTATGAAGGGTTTTCAAAAATGTTTACACCTGTGTGACCACCATCACACTCACAAGGGAGAATATGTCCAATACCCCAGAAAGTCCCAGTGTGCCTCTTTCCCGTAAAACACCTCCCTCCCCACCCTGTTTTTACATTTCTGTCCTAGTAAATCAGTTTGCCTGTTGTTGAATTCCATGTGAATGGGAATGTACACAATGTGCTAGCTTTGAGGCTGGCTTCTTTTATTCAACCTAATATCGCTAAGATTAATCCATGTGTCTGTAGTTCCTTCTTTTTCTTTGCTGAGTAATACTCCATTTGTGCTGCTTATCATGACACGGTTGCCTTCTCTGCTCCAAAGTCATCCTTCTTGCTGGCTGTGTGGAAATGGATCTGGGCCCTTTAAATTTCTGCCCTGCTAAGCCTGGCCAGCAGAGGGCGCTGGAGAGCCCCACTTCCTGGTTCTCAGCGCCCCCCAGGCTCCTGCAGCTCCTGCAGCCCCCCGGCTCCCACAGTGCACGGCCCCCTGCAGCTCCCCCAGCACCTCCTTGGAGGCAGTTCTGGCAGTTTTGAC
>PISW01015847.1:0-15343 GCA_004023785.1 Mungos mungo
AAGGACCTCAGAAGTGAGGGGGTCGGAAACACAGCTCCATCCGTGATAAAATTTGGGAGGGAAGTGCTGCTTGGCAGGCGGATGGCTCGGTCGCAGACAGTCTAGAAGTGGGGAGTGGCTGGACGCTGGAGACAAAGGAAGGGGGGCTTGATTGCTGGTTGGTGAGAGCACCGAGTTCTTATCCTGGAGACCGGGAAGCTGGGGACACCATTTTCATCTCTCCTGCGCATGCAGACACTCATACAGGTGCCACAGCGACCCACCCCAGTGCGCTAAGCGGCGCCACCTGGTGGAGAAAAGAGCCACTACACCAAGTCCCTTCCATCTACTCCAACCAAGCCCTAGAGGACGACCACAAACACGTCTCTCCACCTGATTAGAGTGTGGACGATAAAGCGCTTCATAGCGACGTCTAGGGGAAACTGGATGTAGTTTCATTCAGATGTCATTCTGATCACTGGTCCATCTATTCATTTTTTCCCTTATTCTTGAATATAGAAAGAGAAAAAAATTATTTTTACTATCTGGTTTTATAAAAATATATTTTTTTGGGGGTAAAATTTTTAGTCTGTTTTACTTCCGTCATTTATTTTACTGTACACATCATTTTAACATTTTAAGAGTTTTTTTTCCTAACCGATCAACCTTCTTTCAACAACTCGACCAAAACACACTTAGAATCTAGCTTCTTTTATTTGATTTTTTGTTTTTAATAGTTTTAATTTTTTATTGTATTAATTTTCTTCCTCCAAAATGACAAAATGAAGGAACTCACCGCAAAAGAAAGAAGAGGAAGAATGGACAGCCAGGGACACACCACAAATATAGGTAATACATCAGAAATAGAGTTTAGAGCTACAATACTACTGGGGGTGGAAAAACAGAATCCCTTTCTGCAGAGACAAAAGAGGTGAAATCTAGTCAGGACAAAATTAAAAGTGCTGTAACTGAGATGCAATCTCAGTGGATCCCACAGCAGTAAGGATGGATGAAGAAAAGCAGCAAATCAGTGATATAGAAGGCAGATATATGGAGAATGATGAAGCAGAAAACATAGGGAAATGAAGGCAACAGAGCATGATATAAGAATTGGAGAACTCAGTGACTCATTAAAAAGGAGTAACATCCGAATCATAGGGGTCCCAGAAGAAGAAGAGAGAGAGAAAGGTGTGGAAGTTTTGTGTGAGCAGTTCATAGCAGAAAACTTTCCTATCCTGGGGAAAGACAGACATCAAAATCCAGGAAGCACAGAGAACTCCATTAGATTCAACAAAAACTGACCATCAACAAGGCATATCCTAGTCAAATTCACAAAATACACAGACACAGAAAGAATTATGAAAGCAACAAGGGAAGAAAAGCCCTTAGCCTATAAGGGAAAACAGATCAGGTTCGCAGCACATCTCTGCAGAGAAACTTGCAAGCCAGGAAGGAGTGGCAGGATATATTCAATGTGCTGAAATGGAAAAATATGGAGTCAAGAATTCTTTATCCAGCAAGGCTGTCACTCAAAACAGGAGAGATAAAGTGTGTTCCAGACAAAAACTAAATGAGTTTGGAAGCACTAAGTCACCCCTGCAAGAAATTTTAAGAGCGACTCTCTGAGGGGAGAAAATACAAAATAAGACAAAAACACCAAAAGCAACAAGGACTAGAATGGATCGGAAACACCATCAGAATCTCCAACTCTACAGGCAACAAAATGACAACACGTTCCTATCTTTCAATATTTACTTTAAATGTCAATGGACTAAAAGTTCCAATCAAAAGACATAAGGTAACAGAATGGGTAGAACAACAAGACCCATTTATATGCTGTTTACAAAAGACCCATTTTAGACCTAAAGACAGGCTCAGATTGAAAGTAAGGGGGTGGAGAAACAGCTATCATGCTAATGGTTGTAAGATGTAACAAGAGATGAAGAAGGGCATTATATCATAATGAAGGGGTCTATCCACCGAGATCCAACAATTGTAAACATTTATGCCCCTAACATGAAAAGTGGACAGTGACATGCAGAAAAAAAGAACCTGGACCACTTTCTTACACTACACACAAAAACACACTCAAAATGGACGAAAGACCTAAACGTAAAATAAGCCCTCAAAATCCTAGAGGAGAAAGCAGGCAGCAATCTCGGCCCTCAGTCACAGCAACTTCTTACCCAAAATGTCTCCAGAAGCAAGGGAAACAAAGCCAAAAATAACGATTTCATTAGGATAAAAACTGTTGCGGAGTGAAGGAAACAATCAGGAAAACTAAAAGAAAACTGATGGATTAGGAGAAGATATTTGCAAATGACATAGCAGATAAAAGGTTAGTATCGAAATTCTATAAAGAATTTATCAAACTCAACACCCAAAAACCAAATAATCTAGTGAAGAAATGGGCAAGAGACATGAATAGACACTTTTCAAATTTTCAAAAGAAGACATCCAGATGGTTAACAGACATGAAAAAATCCTCAACATCACCCATCATCAGAGATGTATGAATCAAAACCACAATGAGAGACCACCTCACACCTGTGCAAATAGCAAAAGTTAATGACTCAGACAACAGTAAATGCTGGTAAGGATGTGGAGAAAGGGGAACTCTTTTGCACTGCTGGTGGGAATGCAATCTGGTAAACAGTATGGAAGTCCCTAAAAATTTAACAATAGAGCTACTGTAGGACCCAGCAACTCCACTGCTAGGAATGTATCCGAAGGACACAGGTGTGTCGTCTCAAAGGGACACATGCACCCCAATTTTTATAACAGCACTATTGACAACAGCCAAAGTATGACAAGAGCTCAAATGTCCATTGACAGATGAGTAAAGACACACACACACACACACACACACACACACACACACACACAGGAGTATTACTTGGCAATGAAAAAGAATGAAATCTTGCCATTTGCAACAACATGGATGAAACTAGAGGGTGTTATGCTAAGTGAAATCAGTCAGAGAAAAACAAATACCATGACTTCACTTACGTGTGAAATTTAATATACTAAAGAGATGAACATAGGGGAAGGAAAGCAAAAGTAATATAAAAAGAGGGAGGGGGAGGAAAACATAAGATTTTTAAATACAGAGAACGAGCTGAGGGTTGCCCGGAAGGGAGGCGGGGGTGGGCTAAATGGGAGAGGGGCATCGAGGAGGACGCTTGTTGGGATGAGCACTGGGTGTTGCATGGAGGGAATGAATCACTGGATTCCGCTCCCGAAACCATTATTGCACTAGATGCTAACTAACGTGGATGTAAATTTAGTAATTAAACAAAATAAGAAAATTCTCAGTTTTTACTTATAGCATATGAAATCTCTCTAAACAGTATATTTAAAAAGTGTAGTTTCAGGTAGTATTACAAAGGACCAGGATTTTGAAAACAATCTTGGTCAAATATCAGCACCCCACCGACCTGCGTCCACCTGGCCTTTCGGACTTCCCCTCATTCCTAGTGCCGGGCCCAGTCCCCACTGGAACTCAGCGGGCGGAACCGCCTCAACACTGGGAACGAATCTCTGGTGACACCAGAACTTCACTCTTGGTGCCCAACCTCTGCTGTCAGGCAGAGGCAGTCCCCATCTGGAAGGATTCGAACAACCCAGTGATTGTGGTCTAAAAAAAAAAATCTGAACGCTGCTGTCTGGGAACCAGCTCCTTCTGTCCAGGCCATTACAGAGAAACTCACCCTCTTCTTCATCCTTCTTCCTCCCCTATTCATGGATTAGGCAGAGATTTCTTAGAACAGGATCATGACAGAATTTCTTTCCTCCAAAAGGGAGACAATTCTAAAACTTGACAGTATTAACCAAAATAACTAACCAGGGAAGTCAAATGATCCTTGAGCAGATTTTATCGACTGCATCTCTGAAGCCCTGGAGTGGCATCTGGGACACTGGTCATGTGTTTCCATTGGGTCACCTGCCATCATCTTTCGGGGAAGCGTCCTCAACTGATATTGGCAGAATCACAGTGGAGCTATTATGAATATAAAATTATATTTCTCAAACCCTCCTGGCAGAATGAGACAAAGCACTACAAATAAGGAGGATCCTCAGGGCATCAGGCCCATGGAAACATTAGAGGGCTCAGCTACCCATTATCCCTTCTGCTATTTTCTGTAATGCGTCTCTTTTCCTTGGTAGAGCCTGATGGATGACCATGGACGTCTGTCAAAGACATCTCAGCAACAAATAACATCTCTATCCCTCCAAACTCTGCTGGCCCTAAGCCCTATGGGCCACTGGCATCCGATGCCACTGAGAGCAAACTCTTCTGACCACACTTGGGCCCAAGGAGAACCCCTAGGACTGCTTCATGCTGACACCTCGCTTTTTCGCTTCCCATCGCATTTAACAAGCCAGTCCTCTAAACGATAAATATATTTCATAGTTCACTAATGTTTCTTAAAAAGGAGGAAAATAGTAAATCCTAGGATGGGTGTGCTTTTGCAAATCCTCCCCCTTTTTTTTAAGATTCCATTTTATTATTTTTTTATATCACCTCTACAACCCAGTGTGGAGCAAAACCCCAAAGGTCAAGACCAAGAGTTGCATGCTTTCCTGACCAAGTCAGCCAAGAGGCCTGCAAATCCTCTTAAAGGTCCCAAGGCAGCAATACTTGTCCCTTTGACCTCCAGCCCAACAGGAGGAGTCACATTCCATGAGGTGACCAAATACCTTAGTAAAGGACAAACATTTCCTCCCATAGTTGGAATGCCCTTGGGGTACCACAGATCTGTGGAATATAATGGAAATGAGATTTTCTTTTTTTTTTACCTCCAATAAGGATAAAACCAAAGAGGCTCCTATGTCCAGAATCTACCGGATATCATATTTTGGCTGACTGAACTGACTGATATTAAGGGTGCTGGTCTTTCCAGACTTTACCTCCTGGGGTCCAGAGGAAAGCACCCCACCGGTATCTCACAATCTCTGCTCTCCAAAATAAATAGGCAAACCTGAGTCATGGTCCAAAGGGTGTCAGCAAGCACGGAAGAAAACGTTCTCAGACACTGAGGGAGGACGTGCAGGTCTGCCGCTGCCAGCGAAGCCGCAGCGCACAGCACAGTCTTTATCTCCTGCTCGCCAGGGACACACAGCAAAGAATGTCAAAGCTGGGGAGGAAACCACAAAGAGCCTCCAGACAGACCAAAAACAGTGTTTACGTGAAAGCACGTAGGGAACACGTGTGGGTTGGAAGGCTGCCGGACGGTGACAGCGGGTCTGTTCCCGAACCGGCTCCTGGGAGATCACAGGGCTCCGTTCTCACAGTGCAATCACGTCACACAGCCTGGAGCCCAGACATCGCCATTCCAACAATTACCCCATTCACCTTCCCCAGACTTACAACACAGTCTCTAAAACTAATTCCACAAAGAATGTCCTTCTGTATCATAATTTGAACAAAATCAACCAAGGACAACAAGACTAGTGTCAGAAAAGGTAAACCAACATCAAAACGTTAAAATTTGAAGACAAGGGGGCACCCAGGTGGCTTAGTTGGTGAAGCATCTGACTTTGGCTCAGGTCATGATCTTGCAGCTCCTAACCTCAAGCCCTGCTTTCGGCTCTGGGCAGACAGCTACGAGCCCGGAGCCTGGTTCAGATTCCGTGTCTCCCTTTTTTCTCTGCCCATCCCTTGCTCTTGCTCTCTCTGTCTCTCAAAAATGAACATTACATTTTTAAAAATTTTTTTAAAAATTGAAGAAAAAGAGAAAATTGATGTGAAAATAGAACTTTCAATAATAAAGACTGAAAAGAAGAGACACAAACTCAGAGTATTCTAGTATCACAACAAAAACCAGAAAAGAACTTACAACAACAAGGGATCTCATGTCATGATAACTTAAGAACACTCTGGAATGTAGAATTCAGGACTTTATTTTGGTAAAACTATGTAAAGGTGCATGTACACATCAATAATAGACACATTGTTATCACCTCCAGGTCCAGAAGACACTGGAATGGGAAAAAGACATGTAGTACATTCCCCTGGAATTAGTTCACGTCTGAGGTAATGACATCTCGGTCATACAGATGTAGGGGACAATGAAGGCCACTTACAACCATCAGTGTTCATGTCAGTGAGATAAGCTAGGAATTATACACTTCAAATCCCTATTAAGGAAGAGGCACCAGCAAAGTCAAAGCCATATTCAACACAACAAAAAGATGTCTCCCGCCTGAATTTTCATGAACAAAATACATGAAGTTGTATTCCTGAAATTTTCCAAAAATTGTGTTCATTCAGAATCACCTCCATTCACTGGCTTGCGTTTTCAATAAAACTTGAAGGGAGGGGTGGCTGGGTGGTTCAGTCATTTGCGTTCCACTTCGGCTCAGGTCATGATCCCGTGCCTCACGAGTTCAAGACCTGCATCTAGCTCTGTACTGACAGAGCCTGCAGTCTGCTTCAGATTCTGTGTCTCCCTCTCTCTCTCTGCCCCTCCCCTGCCCATGCCCTGTCTCTGTCTCTCTCAAAAATAAATACACATTAAAAACTTTTTGTGAAGGGAGAATAAGTGCTTTCCCACCATGTGTCTGTACTCAGAGATTCCTGGGATACTGAAGGCTTTCCCATGGTGCTTAATTAAGTTCATAGGGCTTCACATGACTGTACTTTCACACGTGTCCTCAAAGGGAAGAGGGACAAGTGAAGGCCTCCCCACACAGTGGTCATTCACAAGGTTCTGCCCAAGGAGGGTCATCGCATGTACTTGCAGGTCTCTGGGACCCTGGGAGGTCTCAGCAGAGTCCTTCCATACAAAGCCTTCCCGTCCACTGTGCAGCCTCAATGCTCTTGAAGGGAGCGGTGACGTGTCAAGGTCTCTGCCCAGGGTGTTTCTTCATGTGCACTTGAAGAGATGAGGAGACCTTGTACGCCTTGCCAAACCTCTTACGTTCATAGGGTTTTATTGTGCTGTGTTTTCAAATGGCTTTGAAAATTCTGCAGCTGACTGAGAGCTTTCCCGCACTCCACACACTCCAAAGGTCACTCGCCAGCCTGTGTCCTCAAATGGACTCCCAGGTGTGAAGGAGACGTGAAGCCGTTCCCACAGTGCTGACATATTCAGGGTTTTTCCATGTGTGTCCGCGCATGTGTCCGCAGGTCTCTGTGATACCTGAAGGCTTTGCCACACGCCTCGCATTCATAGGGTTCCTCTACATTGTGTGTGGTCATGTGACGTTGAAAAAGTCGATGCTTCCTGAAAGTTTCCCCACACTCCTTACATACCAAGTGTCCGTCCCCTGAGTGTCTCCTCGCAGTATGGCGTACGAGGGTGTGGTGTCGAATGAAGGCTTCCCCACACTCCTGACATTTATGGGGTCTCTCCCCAGTATGTTTCCTCACATGTTCTCGCAGGCATGAGTTATACCTGAAGGCTTCCCCACACTCCTGACATTTATGTGGTCTCTCCCCCGTGTGTATTGTCACATGTTCTCGCAGATTTCCAACATATCTAAAGGTTTTCCCACACTGCTGACATTCATAGGGTCTCTCCCCCGTGTGTGTTGTCACATGTTCTCTCAGTTTTCCAGGATATCTGAAGGTCTTCCCACAATGCTTACATTCATAGGGTTTCACTGTACTGTGTGTGGTCATGTGACATTTAAAATGGTCATACTTCCGGAAAGATTTCCCACACTCCTGACATTTATAGGGTCTCTCCCCCGTGTGTTTCATCACATGTTCTCGCAGGGATGACTTATACCTGAAGGCTTCCCCACATTGCTGACATTTATGGGGTCTCTCCGCCGTGTGTATTATCACATGTTCTCGCAGACTTTCAACATATCTGAAGGTTTTCCCACACTGCTGACATTCATAGAGTCTCTCCTCAGTGTGTGTCCACATGTGCACTCCCAGGGCTGTGTGATCCCGGAAGTATCGGCCACACTGCTGACATTTATAGGGTTTCACTGTACTGTGTGTGGTCATGTGACGTTTTAAATGGGCATACTTCCGGAAAGATTTCCCACATTCCTCACATTCATGGGGTCTCTCCCCAGTGTGTGTCCGCATATGCACTCCCAGGGCTGTGCGATCCCGGAAGAATCGGTGACACTGCTGACATTCATAGGGTTTCACTGTACTGTGTGTGATCATGTGACATTTAAAATGGTCATACTTCTGGAAAGATTTCCCACACTCCAGACATTCATAGGGTCTCTCCCCAGTGTGTTTCCTCATATGTACTCGCAGGTTTGGGTGATACCTGAAGGCTTTGCCACACTCCTGACATTCGTAGGGTTTCACGACATTGTGTGTGCTCATGTGACGCTCAAAAGGTAGATGCTTCTTGAAAGTTTCCCCACATTCCTTACATTTCAAGGGTCTGTCCCCTGTGTGACTTCTCACATGGACTAGAAAGGAGAGCTGAACAGGGAAAGTTTGCCCACAAAGCTGACATTTATAGGGTTTCTCCCGAGCGTGTGTTCTCACATGTTTTTGCAGGCCTGACTTATCCTCGAAGGCTCGCCGACACTCCGGACATCGATAGGGTCTCTTCCCAGTGTGAGTTTTCACATGACGTGCAAGACCAGAGTGATACCTAAAGGCTTTCCCACACACATCACAAGCATGCACACTCTGTCCACAGAGGCCTTGCACATGACCCTGAAAAGAAGCTGTGCAAGTGAAAGCTTTCCCACATTTCTTGCACTCTAGAGGTTTCTTCCTGCTGAGACGTTCTGCATGTGTCTCAGAGGCTCTCCCGGCGTCCCGACCTTCACAGGGCTTCTCTACAATGTCTGTGTCCACCCGAGTGCTGACGCTCGAGATGGAGCTGCAGGCCGGCCCGCATTCCTCCCCGGGACTCGGTCTGAGGCCTGGGGGAGATCTTCCCAGTTTCTCAAGGAAAAAACCATCTCTACACTTAGCGCATTCACAGAATTTGCTTCCAGTGGGACATCCCTCATGCACAGTAAGTCTTCTAACCGGGTCCAGGGTTTCTCCACCTTGATCCCCTTCAGGACGTTCACAGCCCTGCTCCACCAAAGGACTTCTGTTCAAAATAGGAAGGCATGTGTTAGGGAATAGCCATTAGAATCATTCTCTTTATTAATTAATAAAATATTGATGTTTGTTAATTATTATTGGGCTACATAATGGCCACTGTCAATGCATGGGTACGTTCGGTGCACGGTCTGCAGGCTCACAAAGTGGACAAGCTGACTGCCCTGGGTGAGGACTCAAATAGAATTGTGACGTTCAGGGCTTCTCCCATATAGCTCTCCCTGACCATCATTTACAAACTGAATAGGGTTTCAAATGATTTTATAAATACTTAGAAGGATTTATAAAAAATTTGTCTCATGAAAAAAAGTCTGACTACACGATTGCTGAGCTGGATTTCCAGCTGTTCTTTCATTTCACATCAGTCCCACAACCTGCCAACATCCTTCTTCCTCCCTTGCAAGTGTTACTCACCTCAGAAGTCCTTCCTGCATTCGAGTCACCTCTCCACTGCTACGAAATTTCTGCTTCTCTACAAACACAGAAGAGGAATCATGCTTTGTAAACATTAGTATTTTCTCATCACTTGGAGGCTCTTTCTGCAAAGTATTTCATTGAGACTATGATCCAATCATGACTGGGAGAAATCACAAGAATTGGTAGCCTAATTGAATTTCCTGGAAATGGCCTGATGTGTAAGGTAAGAAAAGAGACCGAATATTTGTTTCTATTCATATACTGATCCAGAAACGTAAATGAACTTCATGAGGAAGACTGGACATGTGACCAAAAACTGAGGACCTTTGTGACATAGGACGTTGTTAATAATAGCAAAAGTGTATGAAACGGCAGCCCGTTCATTCAGAAACACTTCAAAATAGATGAGGACTAGTGTGGAAGTAAGTATTATCAGAAAGGCTAAGTAAGAAAGAATAGGGCAAGATACACACATCTACACCCTACCTGTATGAGAACACGGAGAGAAGAACCAGATGGGCGAGGATGGATGAAAAGTCCAACAGGGAAGCTGGGTGAGTGACAGATATCACCCTTCTCAAAACCGGAGTTGTGTGTCTAGGGGATGTGTCCAAATGCCAACCCTTTGTCCAGAACCTGGTGCAACCAAGGGGTGACAAGTTCCAAAGGCACGTAAGCCATTGGTGAAGCCTTCCTGTGCTGCCCCAGCTGCCATTAGGGGCTCAGCTGATGTGCGTGGCTGCTGCCCTGCCCCTGGGAAGAGCTCCGCAAGAGGGCAGATGAAGGACACCAAGCAATCCTGAAGATGGGGGCTGACTTCAGTCTTCAGAGTCATTGATGACCTACACTTAGGGGGCTTTTAAATCATCTGTTCATTCATTCATTCATTCATTCATTCTTTGGTAGAAGTATACTGACCTATGTATTCATGTCAGGTCTGCAACATGGAAACTCAACCATTACATGCATTACAACGCTCACCATAATAAGTGTATTTCCTGGCACTACACAAACTACAAAGTATTGACCATATTCCCTGTGCTCTACTTTTCATTCTCGTGACTACGTATTCAATGAATGCAAAGGTGTACATCCCAATCCGCCCCATCAATTTCACCTGTCCCTCCAATCCACTTCCAAACTCACAAACATCAAGTTGTTCTCTACATTTTAAGTCTGTGCGATTTTCTCGTTTCTTCGTTCATTTTGTCATTTAGATTCCACATATAAGCGACATGTTTTGTCTTTCTGTCTGACTTATTTACATGGCATAATATCCTATAGGTCCAACCATACTGTCACAAATGGCAAGTATTTGTCACTTTTGTACTCCTGAGGGAGGGTCCCTGTATGTAGACACCACACCCTCATTCCCCACTCATCTGTTGATGGACGCCTGTGTTGCTTCCGTATCTCGAGTACAGTGAGTAACCGTACCGTGACCTTCAGGTGCACAGATTTTATTGTGCTGAATTTTTTTCTTTGGGGAACTACCCAGATGTGAAATTATGGACCGTATGGTATTGCTGTGTTTCATTTTGCTGTGGAAACTCCATACTGTTTGTCAAGCTGGCTGCACCCATTTGAATCCCACCAATGAGTAGTTTCCTTTTCTCCACATGCTCAACAACACTTCCATTTCCTATTTCTTTTTATTTTCTATTTATTTATTTTTTGATCCTAGCCATTCTGGCTGCTGGGAGGGTCAGCTCGCTGTGGTTTTGATGTGCATTTTCCTGAGGATTACTGAGATTGAGAAGCTTTTCGTGGGTCCAGGAGCCATCTCTATATTTTCCTTGGGGAAATGTCTGTTATGTTCCTCTTTCAATTTTTTTATTTTTCCTTTTGTTTCCCGAACATGAAGGGATGATTCCACAAAAATAATGGTATGGTTGGGGAAGAGCACTGGGTGCTGTATGGATACCAATTTGACAATAAACTATTGAGAAAAAAAAGAAAAAAAACACACAGACCAAAAAAAAAAATTAACAATGCTAAGGCTGATGTCCATGAGTTCAGTGCCTCTGTTTTGTCTTAAGAAGCGTAGGGGTTCCAGTCCTGCACCCAGGTATTTAGTCCATACTGAGTGTACTTTCCTGTCAGGGGTACGAAGCTGGTCCAGCGTCGTCTCCCTGCAGGTGGCTGTCTCATCTTCCCAGCACCATCTATTGAAGAGAATCTTTTCCCCATTGTGTATTCTCAGCTCCTTCTTTGTAGACAATCTGGCTTTATAAGCATGGGATTATGTCCAGACTCTCACTTCTTTTTATTATGTGTGCAATCTTGATTAAGAGAAAAAAAAAAACCAAAAAAATTCAAACCCAAAATATCAATTTCAAAACAGTATCAAAAATGAATGTATTAACCATATGCAGCTCCTTACAGAGCAAATGGGTAAGGAGAAACATTCATGCTACAGAGTGTTGCTCTATGAACTGTCAACAGAAAAAGTTGGTCAAGGAAGGCACAGGACCTCTATCTTTAGAGTGTTAGAATCAGAACCGAGGGGCTCCATAATCATCTGGCATCCGCTCAATGGTGTACCTATGGTTAGACGTGTACATGATGGGAACTCCAGGGTTCTTCCAGATTCTTCATTTAAGGTCCCGGTCAACGGTGCCCACAACGTAACACGTGTGCTGAGTTACTCTCTGCACTAAGCAGTCATCTGCATAGGTTCCTTTGTGTGTGCATGGTAATCGTTCAAATCTTGGACCCTTGGCAATCCTTAGAGCCACTCGATACTTTTGTCCCAGTGTCTCAATTTCAGCCATTACACAGCCAGTTATACAAGGGATACACTTGGCATACAGACAGTCCATCACTGATTGTACGAAATCAAGTTTGGCCTGAATGGAAAAGTTAATGAAGTTGGTTGGTATCAACCAGGATGTGGTAAGGCGGGCCCGGCTGTGTGTTACATTGGGAGAACAATCAGGAAGGACGTTGGGGGACTTGTCTTTCCTTGAGTGCACTGGGATTTTTCTTTTCTTTCTTTTTAGGTTTCAGTCTATCCTTTTCTTTAAGCCTCTGATCTCGGAGACTAATATTCGCTTCATGGTTGCATATGCTCTTGATTTCTCCGGCTTCCCCATGTTCAGCCCGCACTTTTGTTTCTTCCCGGACTCTCTATTCTGTAGACTTGATCTCGGTGTCTGTTTTTGTGCCAGTACTATACTGTCTTGTTTAGTGTAGTATGATGTCTAGGACTGTTTTATTTTCATCTTTGCTATGTGTTCTCAAAACTGCTTTGTTTCTTTGGAATCTTTTCTCTTTTCATACAATAATAGAATTTCTTGCTCTATTCTTTGAAAATACTGTCAGTACATCGATAGGGATTGCACTGAATATGCAGAGTGCTTTTCATACTATGGGCATTTTCAACAATAATAGTTCATACAATCCATGACAATGGTATGCCTTTCTTTATTGTGTCATCTTTAATTTCTTAAAAATTTTTTTTGTTTATTTAGAGAGAGAGAGAGAGAGAGGCAGAGAAAGAAGAAAACACAGAATCTGAAGCAGACTCCAGGCTCTGAGCTGTCAGCACACAGCCCAACGTGGGGCTTAAACCCACGAACTGTGAGATCATGACCTGAACTGAAATTGATGATTAACCAACTAAGCCACCCAGATGCCCTTTCAATATCTTTCACTAAATCTTTTACACCTTCCAGAGTATAATCTTTCAACTTCCTTGGTTTTATTTAACATAGGATTTTATGGTTTTTGAAGTAATTGAACATGGTTTTGTTTTCAAAATTTCCTATTTTGTTAGTAGGTATGGAAGTGCAACAGATTTTAGATTATTGATTTTGAATTGTACAATGCTTCTAAACTCATTGATTAATTATAAAGGTTTGGTGAAATCTTAGGGGAATTCTATGGATGTTTCTTATCTTCTTTAAAACCAGTGAAGAGATAGAGCGAATCTTACCCACGGCGGCCAGGTGCCTGCACGTCTCCAGCATCACATCTCTGTAGAGCTTCCTCTGACCTCGATCCAGCAAAGCCCACTCGTCCGGGGTGAAGTTCAGAACCACGTCCTCAAAGACCACAGAGGCCTGAAACACACCACACACCGGATTGCTGCACAGCTCTGTCCTCACTGCGTGTGTTGGGGGTGAAGGGGGACAGGCAGGGAGCTGCCCTCCATTCCCAGGGCCCCTGAGTCTCACCCGTGTGGGAAGTGACAGCGTGCAACAGATTCCCTGCGGTGCGCACAGTGCCGGAAGGGCTGGAAGTTGAAGGCAGGGGGATGACAATAGTTGACAGAGACGTAACACGCTCACATTACTGGGTTATTTATGCAGAGACAGATCTGAGGAGACCGGTAATGTACAGACTGAGACATGAAATAGTCACACGGACAACACAGAAATCGGAGGACACACGTTTCACTGGCTCAGAGATGACTATGCCTCATCAGCTCCAAGACCCAGAGCCAGAATGTCAGGATGGTGCGGACCCTCAGATCCCAGGGCTGCTCTCGTCCTGGAAGGAACAAGGTCAAGGAGCCAGGGGGAGTCGCCTTTCTTCTGACAGAAGCACACGAGACCATTTCCCTGGATCAGGTGGATGTGGACATGGGCACAGTCGGTGGACACGGGCACAGTCGAAGGCCCGGGCACCTGGCACACCCCGTGTGTAAGACGAGTTTGGGGCCACAAGAAACTAGGAAGTCAGCAGGCCTCTCAAACATTTAACCAGGAACTGGAAGTCAAGGAAAAGGGCACCAGAAGGAAGAGTCCCTGAGAGATTCACGGGGACAAGGCCACAGGTCACTTTAGCAGAGGAGGACAAATCAGTGTATGGGCCACTTTCGGGCAACAGGCCTGAGCGATGGGAAGATGCGCAGCAAAGCAAGGACGCACGATGAGCACACAGCTGAAGGGACACGGGCTCCTAAGGGACCGGCCTGGACGTGGCCACAGGCCCTAACTGACCCCTGGGTACTTACAACCGGGCACAGGTCCAACACGGGGAGCATTCCAAGGTCCTCATGCTCCCTCCCGCCCCCCAGAACCCTAGCCCCCCAGCAGCCCCTCCCAGAAGACGGGCCCCCAGTTGCTGCCCTGCCCGCCGCTCCCCTGCAGGGATTCAGGACACTCCCACGTCCTCTGCGAGGCCTCAGGGGGATTCTTTCACCACCCGAGCTGCGGCCTCCACCTCATTGGGTCACCCAACATTTGATGGCCCCCATGGGGACCCTCTGCGGTCCCGGGCTCTCCTGGGAGTTTCTGGAACTTCCTGGGAGTTTCCCTCGTTAACTGATTCCAGCATTCTCTGGGCAGGTGGCAACCTCCCCCTGAGGGTCCTCTTTGGTGAGGACCCGAGACCCCAGGGGAGTCTACGGGACCACAGAAGCAGCTACTGAAGTTGACACTTCTGTCCTAATGCCAAAGAGTTGTCACTATCCACGGGTCAAGGGGATGTCAGCGCCAATTTTACACAACAGGCTTCATCAAGGCAAACCTGAGTGAGGCCGAAGGGCCCACAGTGACCACACGGATGGAAGACAGGCTCATGACGTGACCCGCCTCCACATGGCCAAGGGCCCCAAATCTGCCGTGATCTGCTTACAAGCCGGCACATTAAAAGGGGAAGTTCCATGTGTCCCCACACTCCCCCGCTCTGCTCTATGACTAGAGCCCATCACCACCGCCTGGTGGCCCGCAGGCCCCTTGCAGGGCATTCAGGGAACTTCTAACTGCTTTGGTGGGTAAATTCTGCCTTGGATGAATCCTTTCACCGCCCATGCTGCCCGCCCCTGCACCCAACCAATCGGAACACCCTACACATAGATTCTTCGGGGGAGTATGAGAGGACACTACGTCATTGAAATAAAAAGTAAACAATTATGAGGGGAAAATTAGAAATTGCTTAAATGAAAGACATGCTTCCAAA
>PISW01015848.1:0-15319 GCA_004023785.1 Mungos mungo
GGGGACACGGCCCGATGTGCCTTCAGGGTGAGTTCCTTGCTCTGTATGCTTATTTCCATGATTTATTTTCAAAAAACCCCTCCCCCCTAGGAACTCAGGGTGGCCCCCAGGGGAGGCCAGGTCTCCCGGTCACACAGCTGCGAGGAATTGGATTCCGCCATCAGCCCGAACGAACACGGACTTGGATTCTTCCCCAGTCCAGTCTCCCGATGAGAACGCAGTCCAGCCAACACCTTCACGGGGGCCTCTTGAGACCCTGCGTCAGGGACCCGGCTGGGCCTCACCTCGACGCCGGACCCGGGGCGGCCAGGAGCCCGTCGGAGTGCGGTGCTTGTGGCCGCGGTAGCCGCCTGCCGCGCAGCTCAGACGCTAACAGACGTCCGTCCCAAGCCCCCTCACCCGGCACGTGCCGGTTAAGGTGACTCCTTTCAGTGCGCTTTCTCCTTCCGCTTTTATGTCCTATAGATTAATGGATAATACCCTGAGGTGGTAAATTCTAGAACTGTAGAAGAGTTTAGAGCCAAATGTCTTCCCTTCCTTCCCTGTTCCCAACGACTCAGTTTCCCCCCCAGAGACATCGTGTGCTCCCGGTTCCTTGTTCACCCTTCCAGGGAAGTCCCGCACACCCACGTGCAAACGGCACCCCGCAGCCACTTCGAGTCTGCATGAACGGCGTCCTGCTATACGTACTGCTTCGCACGTTGGTTCTTGCTTGGAGATTCTGTATCAGTAGGAAGCTCTTCCTGTTTCAGTCAGAAAACCATCATGGAATGAAGGGGGTAACCTTCTAGGTGGTGTTTGATTTTCTGTTGTTACAGACGCTATTGTAACATGACTTTGTACATTTGTAATTTAGCACAAGAATAAGTGTGTGTGCAGGAGAAATTTCTAGAAGTGGAATTTTGATTGAAAGGGCATCTGCATCTTCAGAATAGTGATAGATTTCCCCTTCCAGAGGATCCACACAGTCCATTCTCCTGCCAGCAGTACATGACGGTCTCTCTCTCTCTTTCCCTCGCCAAGACAGTATCAATCTTTTTGTTTCTGGACTAATTATCTGGTAAAAGTTGGTTTATTATGTGTATTTAATTTAGGGGCGCCTGGGTGGCTTGGTTGGGGGGCCGTCTTGGCTCAGTTCATGATCTCGTCTTTCGTGAGTTCATGCCCCATGTCCAGCTCTGTGCTGACAGCTCAGAGCCTGGAGCTGCTTTGGATTCTGTGTCTCCCTCTCTCTGCCCCTCCTCTGCTCGCCATGTCTCTGTCTCTCAAAAATAAACATTTAAAAAAATCTAATTTGAGGTTGTGTATATCTTCACAGGTTCAAGAAACATTTGTATTTTCTTCTCTGGAATCTGTGTTCATATCCTTTGCCCTCTTTCTTATTTGCTTGTTGCTCCTTTTTTCCAGATTGATTTGTAGGGCTCTTTATCTCTTAGGATAATTAGTCTTTAGTGATACGGATTGCAAATACTGTATTTTTCCTAGACTGCACTTTGACCTTGTTTGTGGTGGTTTTGCAGTATTTACTTCTACAGAGCCTAATTTATTGGTTTCGCCCTCCCCTTCCCTCCCTCCTCACTTTCCTTTCTTTCTTTCTCTCTCTCTTTCCTTCCTTCCTTCCTTCCTCCCTCTGTCCCTCACTCCTTCTTCCTTCTCTTTTCTTTCTTTCACAGCTTCTAGGTTCCCCATCTTAGAAAGTCCTTCCCACTCGGAGACAATAATAAACGTTTCCTATTGTTATGCTTCAAAAATACTGGTAAATATGGCAGAAGGAATTGGTACCTCTGAAACTGACCGATTAGAAGATCTCTGGTCAAAACCACACAGAAAGGAGAGATTTCAACTTTCGAAGCCAGAAAACGAAGGCAGGTACAGTCTCGGCAAAGACTGAGCAAGAAATCAGGGCGATCCCAGCCCAGACCAGCCTGACTCCCCAGCTCAGGGGCCCAGGTTTCATGCCAGTTCCAGGCTCTGTCGCCCTGGAGACCCAGGCCCATGATCCCAACAGGTGCCGGCATCTTCGTCCGTGACGTGGGAATGCCATTACCTGCCCCACCGGGCCTGCCTTGCCGGGTTGCTATGAGGAAGAACCCAGAGGAACCAGCAAGACAAGGCCTTGAAGACCCGGAGTGCTGGGTGCACGTTCCCCTCCCCAGCATCCAGAATAAACTCGTCCAGCCCCGTCAACACCGCTGGCTTCACCGCCCTCGGAGCGCCCTGGCTGGAGCACCCCAGCTTCGGCTCCCTTGCCCCACGTCCTCCGCGCCCGAGGACTTGCTAAGACTCGCTGATTCTCAGGCTGCATTCTCCCGCGCGCGTCCTCCCTGTTCTGTTTCCGCGGACACTGCCATGATTCTGTGTTCATCATTTCTTGGTTCAACATAATGTCTCCAGTGTCTGCTGGCCACCGCTTTCCTTCCAGACCCCAGCCCTGGCCGGTCCTTGGAGGGGACCTGACCACACCTGTTTGGGTCCATTTAAGCACAAATACCGAGGCAGAAGCGGTGACACCAGGCCGAGCGGGTGACTGCCTACGCACGGCCACCCCCTTCTCCCCTGCTTGCAGACCCCAGCGGCAGGCCAACAGGGCCCTGCGGCTGCGTTATCCAGACACGGAAGTCCACGCCCTTGCCAGTGATTGGCTGAGGGACGGGGGTGGGGCACAGTTCCAGCCAATGAGATGAGGCAGGAGGATCGCGGGGCAATTCGGGCTCCGGGGTGGCAGGTGCGGAGCCCTTCTCGGAGGCAGCGTGTTTGCAGGTGTGCATGCGGCATCTGCAGCCGATGGGCGCTGGGGGACCGTGACGGGACACGAGCCCCGCCCGGCCGGAGAGGGCAAGGGAGGAGGAACCTGCGAGTGGACAACGCTGAACCGCTGAGCTCGTCCCGCCCGGCCTCGCCCTCCTTCGCCCGGCTGCTCCCCGAGATGACGTGACGGGTTCTGTGCCCGGCCTTCTGTCACTGTGGCCACGGCAGTGTCACTGCTGGAAGTACTGGGCCGGCCTCTAGCAGCGGGACGGGGGTCTGGCAGGGCCGGGCCGCCCCGGGGACACGCCCGGCATGGGGGGTGCCCGGTTCTGCAAGCGCCTGCTGGTGTCACCGGTGGGGGCTCCTCTGCTGGGCTAGCGGGGTCGGTTTGGGTACACGTGGTGGCGGGGGCGAGATGGGGAAGGAGGGGGACGGGGCGGGGCCACAGTGACGCTCCTTCGCCCCTCCCAGTGCCCCCCTGCCCCCCACCCCAGTCCAGTCCGAATCAGCTGCGAGCCTTGCTGGGGGACGGTCTGGCCAGGGGCCAGGCTCACGACACAAGGCGGGAGACCCTGAGCCCAAACCGCGTCGGCCTGGCAGGAGGAGAAGGTGGCGGCAGGGCCGGCTGGGAGGCTGAGGTGATAATTCAGGTGGCGAGAAGGCGGCGGCCAGGGCAGGGGCCGCAGGGCGGGAGGGGGCTGGAGGGGGCAGGGAGGCGGGAGAGAAGAGCCCTCCCCCCCCCCCGGAAGCCTCAGCGGGAGCCTGCGCGGCCTTCTGGGAGTGGTACCCGGGCCGGGCGGAGTGGGGAGCAGGCGGGGGAGCGGGGCAGCCCTGATGCCCACCTCGATTCGGAGGCAGTCACGGAACAACTACCAGGTCTGGGAGATGGGCCTCCCCGCTAAACGGAGGCCGAGGCAGGGGCGGGGGTGACGGGTGGGTGGAGCCAGAAGAAGGCGGCACTGGGGCCCCTACACACACCCAGGGGCCTGGCGACCCGCAGGGGGAGTGGGCAGGGGGGCGGCTGCGCCTGCTTGCGGCCTGCGACCCATGGTCCCCCTAAGGCTCCACAGGCCTGTCCACGTTTGCGGCCTCTTTCTGCAATCCAGCAGTCCTGTCCAGATGACGGGGCCCCTGCAGCTGCCTTCTGTTGCCATAGCAACACGGTAGGGACACCTGCCTGCCCCTGAGCCCCCGCCCCCGTCATCAGGGCACTGAGGCTAGAGAGCGTCCAGGAATTTGAGAGGAAATTTGAGTGGATGGGAAATTAGAAAATTAGAGGTTTGACCAGAGGACACTGTCCCCCTTCCCTCCTCATCCACGCCTGCCACCACCAGCCAGGAAGGTGCCACTTCCTGTCTCCTTGTGAATTAGCAGCAGCTGCCAGAAAGGCCTTCCCACTTCCTGTCACCACACAGACTTCTGGAGAAGAAAATGTTTGCCTGAGAGCGTCCTGAGAAGGTTCCGGATGTTCCCTCCCGTGGCCCAATGGTGGGCGGGGCCTCGGTCACCCAGGCTGCCGCCACCGAACCCCGGACCCGGGCGGCTTACACAACACGCAGCTATTTCTCACGGTTCTGGAGGTGGGGAGGTCCAGGCTCCTTCCTTCCTTCCTTCCTCCTTCCTCCCTCCCTCCCTCCCTCCCTCCCTCCTCCCTCCCTCCTTCCAACAATTGTTTTGACTTCCAGACACTATTCCATGTCGCGAGGATATAGCAGTGAACAAAGCAGATGAAAACCCCCACACCCGAACCTCTCTGGCTTCCGAGGAGCCTGGAGCTGGTGTGGACCCTCCTGCCGTGTGCTAGGATCCGTCTCTGGAGGGGGTGTCCCCCCTGCAGCCCCCAAGCCTGCTTGGTGCCTTTGCTGTCACCTTCCCTCTATTCACCCCTTCCTTCCCCCAGTGTCAATTTTACTTTCGCTTGGTTTTTATCAAATTTGCCGTGATATTTAGTCTGGGTGGTGTGAATATTAAAGCTCTTCATTTCTGGGGAAAAAAATTTCACGCCATGAAGCTTACCTTTCAGTGGCAAAGGATAGGGGAGTTGATAAGTAAGCAAGTAATTAAAGAATCAGTGAATAATGCGCACACTCAAAAAGGCACAAAGCAGAGGAGGATGGTAGGGGCACTGGAGGGGGAGTGGTTGGAAAGTTATATTTCTCAAAGCTGCTGGCTGCCACCTCCCCACCTCTCTGGTGGGGGACCCGACCCCTCGTCAGCAAGCTTAGGCTCAGGGGTTTTGCCCAAACTTGCCCAGCCTGCAGAGAACCCTAGGACATTTCCTGATGCCTCCTCTCTTCTCTCCTACCGTGGGGTCAGACTTCGGTAACCCCCAGTCCGCAAGCCTGGCCTCTCCTTGCTCCTCCTTATTTCCTTTCATGAGGACATTTCCCCTAATAAAAGCCTTGCACGGCTGAGCCTGTCTCTGGTCCTTGGAGGGCCGGGAGCAACACAGATCTGAGCAAGTTCCAGAGCTTGGGGACTGCTGAGGGGAACATGTGCCAGGCTCAGGGAACAGAGGCTGCAGGGGCCCTGAGGCTGGGAGAGGGCGGGGCTGGTGTTCGATCTGGGATGTGTTTTCACCCAGTTCAGTTGCAGGTAGTTAGCCTGCTGTGGTCCACGGATGCGGGCAGGAGACACGAGTCTCACGGGTCAGAGACGAAGGACTTCAGTACTCGTGGTGATGCATCCCACAGTCCAAACCAGACAACAGGACCCTCCAGACTCGAGGGGCGGGGAGCGCTCTCCTCCTCCTGCTGGGAGGACCTGAAAAGTCCTGCTGCAGAGACGCTGGGGGCAGGGAGGAGAAACAAGTGCACAGTAAGGGCAGGGGCCAGGGAACTCAGGAGCTTGAGGGCTCAGAGAAAATTCTCCCAGGGACCAATCCATCAGCGCCTCACGGGAGGGTTGTCTTTAGCTGTCCCCAAGTCTTACCCAGATCCGACCACCCATCCTGCAGGGGGCCAGGGGCCACTGCCCTGTGGGTCCTGGAGAGAACCCAGCCGCCCCTTCCCTGATGGCCTGAGAAGGGAGGCAGGCACAGTTGTGAGCCTTCCATTTTCCTGCATCCTGTGGGTCATGGCGGGAAGGGGGGAGGGGTGGGCATGACCCCGGGAACAGCCACGCTGCCTGCTCTCACCTCCGCCACAATCACCCACTCCCCACCCCCACTCACTGCTGCACTTGCCCTGCCACCGGGGTCCAGATTGCCACCAAATTAGGAAAGCAGTTTGCTCATGTGGAATGCGCCACCGTTGGAAGTTTCTCTCTCCTCATTAGCTAATTTGCTTCAGCATAGCCCTGGTTATCCGTAACCATGGCAACAACGCAGCGCCAGTGCGCGCCTTGGCTTTGGACTCCGGCAGCCCCAGCGCGGTCTATTTCTGTCCGGGGCTTCCGGAGGCTGGGCCGGTCTGGAGGCGCAGGACTTCCAAGCGCAGAAGCCCTCTTCCGGGGCCGCGGTATCCCCGGGGAGGGTGTGGGCGCAGGGGTCCCCGGCCTCGAGGGTCCCCGCAGCCCGGCCTGGCAGCGGGAGGCAGGCGGCTGAGAGCTGGGAGGAGGCAGCGGGGCGCTCCCGGCTGCCGGCCCCTCTTCCTGCTAATTTGGGGCCTCGCTGTATAATTATACTGTGAAATTCCCTGACTGAAGACAATTTTTTTTAAAATATCCTTCCCTGACTCCCACCTCTCATTGCCCGGATTCGTGAATGGGAAAAGTGGGTGTTCGCGGCTCTGGGCGGAGATGGAGGGATGTTATGCAAGCAGCCCCCCCCCCCAATCCCCGGCACCGCCCCCACGCCGGGCTGCGGAAGGAAGGAGTAGGCCCTTCCAGGATGGGAGGATGTGGATTTCCACCTCCCTGGGCCTCGGTTTTCCAATCTGTCAAGTGGGGAGGCGGGATCTTCCTTACGCGGGGTGTGAAGAGGCAACGTGCTGTGCCTTCTGACCACGGGGAGTGGAGCAGAGTGCGGGCCTTCTCCCCGGGGCAGATGGTCCTCTGAGCCTCAGTTTCCCAGTCCCTAGGTGGGGTCAACAATGGGCATCTCAGGGGTGCTGCGGGGTTAGGTGGATGCTGCCCCAGAGCACCTGGCATCGAGTCGGGGCTCAGTCATGGGTGCCTGCCGTGATGGTCCGGGGAGGGTGCCCGTCCGGTCGCGCCCTGCAGAGACCCCGCCGGCGGAGGGCAGGGCCTGTCAGCTCCGTTCAGAGCACTTGCCCGAGTTCCCCGGAGGCGGGCGCTGATGCCACATCGATGAGCAATGGCCCTCTGATGGGCGCCTGACATTTTCCGCCCGCGTCCCCGGCCTGACTGGGTCCGTGCCCCGGCTGCCCGCCGCCCCAGGGTGTGGGGGGGGGCGGCTCTGCAGGGCCCCCCTCCCGCCGGGGGGGGGGCTGTCTCCTTCTCTATCTTCCTGTTTTCAAACTGTACGAGTTGTTTCTTGTTTAACATGCTCATTGTCGCCGTCCTGACATCACGAGACCCCTGGGATGCTTTGACGTGACTGATCGTCTGCACACGTCACCGCGTGTTTACTGGGGCACAGATGAGGGTCTGGAGGGAAAGCGGCTGGGCTGTAGCGGTTGTTCTGGCCGGGGCGGCGGGCCGTGGGCTGGGGTGGAGGGCCGTGGGCTGGGGCGCGGGCCATGGCTGGGGCGGCGGGCCGTGGGCCATGGATGGCGGGGCGTGGGCCGGGGTGTGGGCCGTGGGCCGGGGTGGCGGGCCGTGGGCTGGGGCGCAGGCCTTGGGCCATGGATGGCGGGGCGTGGGCCGGGGTGCGGGCCGTGGGCCAGGGTGGCGGGCCGTGGGCCGGGGCGGCGGGCCGTGGGCTGGGGTGGCGGGCCGTGGGCCAGGGGGTGCGGGCCGTGGGCCGTGGATGGCAGGCCGTGGGCCGTGGGCTGGGGCCGTGGGCCGTGGGCTGGGGCGCAGGCCGTGGGCCATGGATGGTGGGGCGTGGGCCGTGGACTGGGGCACGGGCCGTGGGCTCAGGGCCATCCTGCACAGACCAAATGAAGCATCAGGACCAGAAAAGGTGTTAGATTTGGGTTCAGTGACTGCTCTTCTGTATTTTGTGTTTAAAATTTAAAACTATAAACAAGAGAGGTTGCTTTGGAACTGGAAATGCTTTTCAAAATGTAAAAAGACCAACGTCGAAAACACTTTTCAGGAGGAGGCCCATCTCCGTCGTGTTTCTCTGGCGGCGGCGGCCACAGTTCTGTGAGCAGGTCTCTCCTTCCCTCCCGCGTGTGGGGAGACACCCTGAGGCTCTGGGCACATCTGCCTCCCCCTGGCCCTCCCCCCGCCCCCTCCCCCTCCCCGGCCAGATCAGGCTTCACAAAGCCCTTCGTGCCTGCTGCACCTGCGGCCTCTCTGCGGGGAAGATGCTCAGCAGCCCAGCCCCACTCCATAGAACGTTCTGGAGCGGTCTGGTGGGAAAATCTCCCCTTGACTGGGGAGGGGGGAGCGGTCTAGCCAGTGTGGACCCCTTTCAGGGAGGACAGAGCTGTCCCCCAGTCCCCAGGTCTTCAGAGTTCCCTCAGGTGGACATCTGGACATTCGCAAACGTGGGAAGAGGAGAGCTGAGCCCCCCCCGTCGACTCTGCCTCTGCCGTGGGGGACGGGGGAGGCCAGGCGGCCACAGGCTCTGGCCGGCGGGGGAAGCGCCGTGTGCTCACTTCCGCTGGGACAGCCGGGGGGTCTCAGCTGGGCCACCGGCTCCTATGTGGCCTCCAGTGCCTCACCTCCGCTGCCTGAGCTCGGTTTCCCGAACTGTCAAAGTGGGACCCCGGATCCTCACAGGACTGCAAGAGGACTCCCGTCCAGGAGACGGAGGATGGAAGGTGCCCCCAGGGATGAACAAGACGTGAGTGCTGAGATGGGCCCTGGGCAGGGCGGTCGGGGTGACAGCAGGTGAATGACGCCGTGTGGGGACAGCAGTGACGTCCGTCCCCTGCTACCACACGCACCTGCTGGGTGGCGCTGGGTGTGTTCCTCCTCTCTGGGCCCCAGAGCCACACCGCCCGTGTCCGAACAAGGTGCGCACGTCCGCGGGGCTTCGAGGCGTTTCCCGCCCAACCCACCCCTGCTGACCCTGCTTCCTTATGCAGGAGGGGGCACTGTGTCCGTTGGAGGGGCAGGTGCGGGGGCCCCTTTCCAGACTCCCAGCTCCCCGAGGAGGAGGCCTCCCTGAGCTGACAGGAACAGCAGGCCCCTGGGGCCCTGCCCTGGCCGTGCCCGCCCCTGCCGCAGTCCTTCCTGGGGTCACACTGACCTCAGAGCCCAGAGCCCCACGTGGACCTGCTCGCAGGCCCGGTTCCGGTCTGGGATCCCCTATTTTGATTTAGGTCCCTCGTCCTCCCCAGCTCTTGTGGGGCTCCCCTGCTCTGGCAGCCCCCCCACTTCCTCTGCCTGCTGCCGGCTTGGTGGGCTCCGGAAGATGTCCTGACAGCCCCTTCTGGAATCGGGCGGACTTGGCCCCATAAGGGGGGAGCAGGTGACCTCTGTCCCAGGACGCTCCCCACTTTCCCTCCTTGGCCGCCTGGCTGTGGTCGCTGTGGTCCTGCACGCACCCCCCCACCCCAGGCCCTGCCCCACCGAGCCCCCAGGTCCCACAGGGCCGACGAGGACACAGTGAGCCACCGGCCCCTGGCCCAGCCCTGTCTCTGGTTTTTCCTTCCTTGCAGGCCGGCCTGAGGCTGCACAGCGCTGCCCCTTCCCACGCCTCCCTGGCGCTCTTCGGGCGGAGGGAGCCTGGCCCCAGGGACGCGCTTTGCTCATCCAGCCACACCAGGAGGGTGGCAGGGGGGTGGGGTGCCGTGGAGGCCACGTCTCCTCGGGGGTGTGGAGCCCGGCAGCCCCGTCGCCGCGAGTCCGCACCGGGGCCGGGCTCCGGCTTGTGCACACGGTCCAGACAGCGCACCGCTTCCCAGCGCCCACGGATGCAGCCCGCCGGGCTGAAGGTGGGGGGCTGTGCAGGTGAGAAGCAGGCGCCTCCCCCAAAGCCAGGCAGCAGGTGCCAAATCCCAAGGCCGAAGGAGCCCAAGGCTGGCAGTGGTTCGTGGTGGGACAGATGCAGCCGCCGAGACTGGACGGAGGTCCCCTGACCCCAGACGGCGGCGGAGCGCTTGGGCTCCTTCTGGCCGGGCGCCATCGGATCCACCCCAGGGGAGGCTGCTGAGGGAGCCCCACTCACGGAGCCGCCCCCGGGCCAGGCCCCAGGCTGGCAGGTGGCCGTCAGGCTGTGGGTTAGCCGCCCCCTCTCTGAACTGCCACGTGGCCCCAGGGCCGACAGACACACAAGAAGAAATCCAATGAGCCGGCGACAGTGGAAATTCTTCGTGGGATTCATGGCCAGGAGGACAGAGACCATGGCGCCGGGGTGGGGTGACAGAGTCAGAAACGTTTCTCCCTTTGCTGAGCTGAGTTCTGAAGGGCCCCCCCTTCTTTGTAAACTGCTTGAGTCCTACGTGAAGAGCCCAGCTTGAGGTCAGCCTTGGTCTGAGCCCTGCCCTCCTGCCCTCCCTCTCGCTGTGCCGCTCTGGGCAGTTCAGCCTACTTCTCTGAGCCTGCTTCTCCATCGGCACCACGGACAGAAATCTGGTGTCCTGGGCTCCTGAGGGACCAGCCAGGTGACAGCTTTGGGGCCAGCCTTCTGGCTGAGTTCAGTTCCCACACTGTCACCTGTTCGCGGTCGGAGCCCCCAGGCCCTGGTCTGTAAGCTTCGGCCGGAGACAGTAGGACCCGAGTCAGAGGTTGTTGCAAAGATGAAGCAGGATGACAGGGTCTGAGCGCTGACCCGTGATCAGGTGATCCATGACGTGACTCGTAACTGTGACGTATCGGCGCTGATCACATGCCCAGAGCTGCTCGGTGCTTTCTGTGTGTTAGTTCATCCGACAACCCGCAGAGGTAGAGACCAATCATCTCCATTTTACAGACGGGAAGAGCAGGTTCGGAGATGTCCAGGCACTGGCCGGTGCAGGTGGCTCCCGCTCTGGCCTGAGCGGTGGCTGCCGAGGTGCCCTGTCCCCTCGCAGGAGGGACAAGGGCTCAGAGCCCCCACCAGGCTCCCCTGAGGGACTCACTCCTTCCCGGCCCAGGACCCTCTCCATCCAAACCCGCTCTTTCCTCTCATCCCATAAATTGCTTGAGGAGACCACTGTCCAGGTCGCTAACCGTGGACTTGGGAGTCCTCTTCAACGGGGGGGAGGAGAGCCTCTGGGCACAGGGCAGGACGCGGATCAGAGCCCAGGGACGCGCTGGCCTCGGATCTGAGGCACGTGGCTGAACTGCTCGGGGCTGGGAGGGTGTGTATGAGGGGTCAGCAGGGGCCCCCCGAGGTTCCCAACCCGACACGGTCTGGGTCACTGAGAAGCTTAAGGCCTGGGTCCCACCTCAGAGGTTCTGACTGACTGGGTGACGGGATTTTAAAGAGATTTCCGGTTAATTCTAACACCAAGTGGGTGGCTGGTGATCTAGAAAATCATGCAAGGAAGCGAGGCCAGGTCAAGCACGCAGACGTGCCCTGTCTGATGGCCTGATCGCCTGTGAGCGAGATGGAGCCGCTGGTGCGCGGGTCCCACGAGCCCGTGTCCGGGGTTCAGCGGCCACAGGCTGGACGGCACAGACGCGTTCGGCCATCGTCCCGGGACGTCCTGCTGGGAGTGGGCAGGGCTCACCTTTAACTCCACCTGGTTGGAATCAGAAGCTGGGGAAGCATTTCAAGGCAGCCCCAGGGCAGGGACAGGAGCTGGCCGGTGTCCTCAGTGAGAGATCCCGCGGTGAGACCCGCTGGATGTGGGGAGGACTTTGAATCCCGCGAGATGTCCTTATAAGGAGGCGAGACCGCAAGCCCGGGCTGGCCTGGGGCCACCGGAGGCTGGGGGGCGGGGGGAAGGCGTGTCCGCAGAGCCGCAGGGGGACCCCCCTCGGACCTCCAGCCTCCAGCCTGGGAGCCTGTTCCTGCCGCGCGAAGCCCACGGGGTGTGGTGCACCGTCTGGGCGGCCCCAGGACCCCTGCACGGACCCCCGTGTTTAAATACTCGGTGACTGTGGGCTGATCACGCTTCCCGGGGGCCACTCTTCAGTGGCAAAGGAAGACTGGGGACAGAGGCCTCGGTGTCTCTGTCCCGTCACCTTCTAGCGTCCACCGGTCAATGGAGAGAGGGCGGGGGAGGGGACACGAGGGTCCGACGCCCCGGGCAGCTGCGCAGCCCCTGCAGACCTGTCGGGAGCCCTTTGCTACGCGCTTGAGGCCCCCACTGTCCCCGCGAAGAGGCTGAGGTTCAGACAGGTCCCCCAGGACTTCACAGCTGGTAGGAGGCGAGAGCTGGTAAAGCCTCGGGGCGCGGGGCACCGGAAGGCTGGTCGGGGCCGGCAGATGAGCCCCCTCCCAGCGCCGACCTCGTCCAGCCTGCGCGTCTCGCCGGATGCATGTGGCCACCTTGGGGGGCCTCAGGTCACTGGGTCACCTGCTCCGCTGGTCTCGCTGAGCCCAGGGCAGGAAGACAGATGCAGAGATGACAGGGTCTCGGGCTGCCCCGGACCCGCAGGGCAGGGCCCCAGGCCCATCACGGTTTGAGAAGAAGCTGTCAACCAGGGGCGGAGCCCACGCTCTCTGGACTCAGGTGGGTCAGAAACCGGGGCAGCCGGGCCTCGGCGCAGGACCCCGGCTCCACCGGCCTTGTCCAGGGCCGTTTCTGGCCACCTGCTCTGTGGTCCGACCCCATCAGTCCTCCGTCCGGACCCGCACGCTGGAGACCTTCGCCCAGCTCCCTCGTCCCTGGGAAATTAATCGTCTGTCACCAGGAGTCAGTCAGCAGCGCCCCTCCTCCTGCCCCTCTCACCGTGGGGGGAGCAGAAGCTTCTGGGACGGGTCCTGTGACAGCACAGCTTATGGGAGGCGGGCACTCAGAGCTGGTGCGCTTCCGCGAGGACCCTGGCCCTCCCCATGCCCGTCCCCAGCTGAGCCTCTGGGAGGTGGTGGCTGTCAGGCCAGGGGCAGCACAGGGGCCCCACGGGGACGCCACGACCTCACGTAATTGGAAATACAGGGCCGGGCGGTCTCGGTGTCCGTGACCTGACCTGTGTCATCACCGGCCATTGTCTGTGACCCCGCCGACGGTAGCAGGTGCGGCTCCCGCGTGCAGCCCCAGCTCGGGCTCAGGCGGCTGCTGGAGTAACGCGGCACATGGGCCCCGGCGCGGGGGGCGGGCGCGGCACGCGGCGGTCCTCTGAGGGCCTGGGTTCCGATCCTCTGAGCCACGGCTCCTGAGCCAGGGCGTCTGGTGACAACGGACACGGTCATCTGGGGGCACGGGGCCCGGCCGCTCTCAGCCCCGGAGACTGACTTGTGGCCGCAGGCCTTGTAAGCCGCTTCCCAGTGAGTCATCTGGCCCCGGGGGCCTCGGTCCCTCCCTGAGGCCACGGGGACAGGGTGACCGCTGGCCGCCTTGCAGGGGTGCGAGGTCTGAGTCAGGACGAGCCCAAGGAGGCAGAAGCGGCCCGCGGAGCACGGAGCCCGGCCCCGCCCGGCAGCAAGGCCCGCTCTGTGCGCAGACTTGCTCTCCGCTTCCTGGCTGCCGGCGTCGCTCTGGGGACCTCCTGCCCACCTGTCACACCCTGCTGTCACAGGGCAGGTCCTCAGGCCCTGCTCCCACGGCTCCCACCTCAGACATTTGTTCAGAACATAAAAAAATATCCATCCTTAGTCCCAAAGGAAAGACGGGGAAAAGCCCCCCAAGAATGGAAGGGAAGTGTGTAAACCGTGGGACCACCATGTCGGCCACCCGAGCCCGGCGTGGTCTCACCTCCTCAGGGGGAGCACAGACCTTTTGTGGTCGGACCTGCATCTCTCTCACCAGCCTGCTGTCTCCAGAGCCGCACTGGGCACGTCAGCGGTTAGGTGAGCGGAAGGACTGGCTACCGGGACTTTGCTCGCGCTGCCGCCTGGGACTCCCTTTCCTCTCTGTCCGACAGGCCCCTTCTCAGCCCCCAGGCGGACCTACATGAGGCGAAGAGCCTCAGCCTCAGGGTCCCCCCTGCCCAGGCCCTTCCAAGGCCCTGCAAGGGGTCCTCGCGATGTGTTTATATGACTGTGAATCATTTAGGATTTGCCAAAGTGAGATATTCTGCCTGCACCTGTCCTGCTCTGCTGCCTGTCCGTCACACGGACTGTCCGTCCGCCACACAGACTGTCCGTCTGTCACACTGACTTCCGCCACACCGACTGTCACGTCCGTGCCATCGGAGGCGCCCCGGCACGCTCCACTCTGATATGACCTCTGGCCCCCACCTCCGGGTCATGACATCGAGGGGCAGTGGGGGTTCCTGGAAGCCCCTCCCACACGGGGCAGCCCCCAAAGCCCCGGCTGGTGCCCGCCTTGCGGGAGCCCCCGGACGCCACCTGCTCTCGCGGGGTTTTCAGGGACACGCACTCACATTCTGAGTTGGAGGAGCTCAAACGCTGATGCAAGATGCAAACGTTTATTTAAAAAGTTACTAAGCTCAAGTTCACCGTCTTACCTGCAGCTTGGAGAGACACGTGGGGCCGTCTCCCCACAGCCGGCGAGAAATCGCAGACGACCCGCGTGGACGTGTGCGAGGGAAGCCTCCGAGGCCGTGCGGTGTACGAGCTGGAGGGTGGAGCGGCCGTTCGGGTGAAAATACACGGGGTGGGGGGCAGACGCTTCAGACACGGGCAGCAGTGTGGACAGACAGGGACCTCCGAGGGGGGGTCCGCGCCGCGGTCTGTTCAGAGGAGGAGCCCCGTTTTCAACACGGATGGCGGTTCTTGGAAAGGATAGAAATTCCCTGTTAACTTGGAATAAATACTGACACGGCGGACACAGCGAAAACGTGCACCGCGCCGGGACCCAACGCTTCGGTAACGACGTGGTTAACGGCGCCATCAGTTTAAGACAAATCCTTGCAGAACAGAGACAAAAACAAAAACAAAACCCCTGTGAATTGCCTGGAAATCTTACAGTTCATACGTGAAAGCCCCTTGACAGAGGCTTTCCCAAACCAGTAATGGTCCTAAAAATGCACTTGACTTTGTCAGCATCACGAGGGCGATCCATTCTGCTGGAGGAAAGACTGATTCCTCTTTATATTCTCGCTACAAAAAAAAAAAAAAAAAAAAAAAGCCACGCGCACCGCCCACAGCTCACTGTCCATGCAGAGCCGTCAGAAATGCTACAAAATACACAGGAGAAAAGTATTTTCAATAGAAGTCAGCGTCCTATTAATCAAACTTTATTTTCTGGTGTTTGTGAAGTTGGTAATGTTTCCCGGGTCCGAAATACTGGAGTTGGTTGTTTCCGTTCCTCATTCCGAATCAGTGTTAGATTCCGTCCTCCGTGTTGCCTTCGCGCTCACTGACTTGCAGAAGCTTCCGCCCCCCCCCGCCCCCCGCCCAGGGCCCACGCTCAGCCGGCCGAGCGCCGGGCCAGTCTCCGCTGTTTGCAGAACCCGGCGGCCTCCCCGGCAGAGGGAACGTGTCTGCTCCAGCGCGGGCAGGACCGCGGCGCCCCTGCCCCAAACGTCCCTGCGCCCCATGCACCCCTCCCGCCCCCCC
>PISW01015850.1:0-15328 GCA_004023785.1 Mungos mungo
TCTGATCTCAGGGGGAAAGCTCTCAGTTTTTCCCCATTGAGGATAATATTGGCTGTGGGCTTTTCATAAACTGCTTTTATAATGTTTAGGTAAGTTCCTTCTATTCCGACTTTCTCAAGGGTTTTTATGAAGAACGGGTGCTGTATTTTGTCAAATGCTTTTTCTGCATCTATCGACAGGATCATATGGTTTTTTTCCCTTCTTTTGTTAATGTGATGGATCACATCGATGGATTTGTGAATATTGAACCAGCCCAGTAACCCAGGAATGAATCCCACTTGATCATGATGGATAATTCTTTTCAGATGCTGTTGAATTCGATTTGCTAGTACCTTGTTGAGTATTTTTGCATCTGTATTCATCCAGGATATTGACCTGTAATTCTCTTTTTTTGCTGGGTCTCTGTCTGGTTTGGGTATCAAGGTGATACTGGCTTCATAGAATGAGTTTGAAAGTTTTCCTTCTATTTGTATTTTTTGGAATAGCTTGAGAAGAATGGGTATGAGCTCTGCTTTAAATGTCTGGTAGAATTCCCCTGGGAAGCCATCTGGCCCTGGGCTCTTATTCGTTGGAAGGTTTTTGATAACGGATTCGATTTCTTCACTGGTTATTGGTCTATTCATGCTTTCTGTCTCTTCCCGTTTGAATTTTGGCAGTGCATGTGCATTTAGGAATTTGTCCATTTCTTCTGTGTTGTCCAGTTTGTTGGCATATAAGTTTTCATAGTAATCTCTGATGATTGCTTGTATTTCTAAGGGATTGGTTGTAATAGATCCTTTTTCATTCATGATTTTGTCTATCTGGGTGCTCTCTCTTTTCTTTCTGAGGAGCCTGGCTAGAGGTTTATCGATTTTGTTTATTTTTTCAAAGAACCAACTCTTGGTTTCATTGATCTGCCTGACTGTTCCTTTGGATTCTATATTGCTTATTTCTGCCCTGATCTTTATGATTTCTTTTCTTCTGCTGGGTTTGGGGTGCTCTTGCTGCTTCCCTTCCGGTGCTCTGTTAAATTTTGAATTTGCGCTTTTTCTAGTTTGTTGAGATTGGCCTGGATTGCAATATACTTTCCTCTTAGGACTGCCTTTGCTGCATCCCAGAGATTTTGGATTGTTGTATTTTCGTTTTCGTTGGTTTCCATATATTTTTTAATTTCTTCCATAATTGCCTTATTAACGCAATCATTCTTTAGTAGGGTGGTTTTTAACCTCTACATTTTTGGAGGTTTTCCCGACTTTTTCCTGTGGTTAATTTCAAGTTTCATAGCATTGTGATCTGAAAGTGTACATGGTATGATCTCTATTCGTTTATACTTATGGAGGGCTGCTTTATGCCCCAGTATGTGATCTATCTTGGACAATGTGCCATGTGCACTCAAAAAGAAGGTGAATTTCCTATCTTCAGGGTGCAGGTTCTAAATATATCTATCAGTTCCATCTGTTCCAATGTGTCGTTCAGGTCCATTGTTTCCTTCGTGATTTTCTGTCTGGTTGATCTATCCCTTGCTGTCAGTGGAGTATTAAAGTCCCCTGCAATTAGCACATTTTTGTCAATAAGATTGTTTCTTTCTGTGATTAATTGTTTTATGTGTTTCAGTGCTCCCAAATTTGGCGCATAGATATTTATAATTGTTAGCTCTTCCTGATGGAGAGATCCTGTAATTATTATATGTCCTTCTTCATCTCTTGTTACTGCCTTTACTTTAAAGTCCAGTTTGTCTGATATAAGGATGGCTACTCCGGCTTTCTTTTGGCTTCCAGTCACATGATAGATATTTCTCCATCCCTTTACTTTCAACCTGAAGGTGTCTTCCTGTCGAAAATGAGTCTCTTGTAGACAGCAAATAGATGGGTTTTGTTTTTTTATCCATTCTGCTACCCTGTATCATTTGGTTGGCGCATTCAGTCCATTTACATTCAGTGTTATTATTGAAAAATGTGGGTTTAGAGTCATTGTGTTCTCCCTAGAATTCATGTTTATAGTGGTGTCTCTGGCACCTTGTGTTCTTTGCAACATTTCCCTCATAGAGTCCCTCTTAGGATTTCCTGTAGGGCTGGTTTGGTGGTCATGAATTCTCTCAATTTTTGTTTATTTGGGAACACTTTTATCTCTCCTTCTATTTTGAATGACAGGCTTGCTGGATAAAGGATTCTTGGCTGCATGTTTTTTCTGTTCATCACGTTGAAGATTTCGTGCCATTCCTTCCTAGCCTGCCAAGTTTCATTCGATAGGTCTGTAACCACTCTGATAGGTTTCCCTTTGTATGTGAGGGCCCTTTTCTCCCTAGCTGCTTTCAGAATTCTCTCTTTATCTTTCTATTTTGCCAGTTTCACTATGATATGTTGTGCCGAAGGCCGACTCAGGTTATGTCTTAAGGGGGTTCTTTGTGCCTCTTGAATTTGAATGTCTATTTCTTTCCCCAGATTTGGGAAATTCTCAGTTATAATTTGGTCTAGTATCCCTTCAGGACCTTTCTCTCTGTCTTCCTCTTCAGGAATTCCTATGATACGGATGTTGTTCCGTTTGATTGTATCACTCAGGTCTTGAATTTTCCTTTCCTGCTCCTGGATCGATTTCTCTCTCTTTTTTTCAGCTTCCTCTTTTGCTATAACTGTATCTTCTAATTCACCTATTCTTCTCTCTGCCTCGTCAATCCTTGAGGTGGCTGCCTCCAGTTTGTTATTCACCTCATCTATAGCCTTTTTCTTTAAACTCATCACACCTATTTTCAAAGCACCTAGTCATTGTCTCAGTTACTTTTTTGATGCTTTTCTCAACCCCAGCGATTAATTTTATGACAAGTTTTTTAAATTCTTGATCCGGTATGTTGTCTAGATCTGCCTTGAGCAGTTCTGTGGCTGTGACTTCCTCCTGGAGGTTCTTCAGGGGAGAGTTCCTTCGTTTTGTCATTTTTGCTAGTTTTCTGTCTCTTGTCACCTTTAGAAAGCTCGTTGTGCACTGTGCACCTATTAATATTTCTCTGTCAAAGGAGGCTTATTGACTGTCCAGGGCCTGTCGTTTCAGGAAATATTCTTTTAATGGTGTCCTCTCAGTTCCTCTTGTTGTGCCTTTGAATATTTTACTTCCCTACTCAGCAATATTTGGGACTCGCTGTCATGCACACTTTGGCTTGTTTCTTAGTGTAGCCCTAAGAAGGAAAACAGACAAACACAGAGGGAACAATAACACACAAACGCACAGACAAATCAAACAAACAAACACATTAAAAGGGGGAAAGAAAAGAAAGAAAATGGAGAAGAAAGAGATGAAAAGAAGAGAAGAAGAAAAGAAAAAAAGAAAAGAAATAAAGGGGGTCAGAGACAACAAAGGACAGTGGACAGTCTAAACGTGTATGATCAGTTGAGGGGAGAGGTAGGGATGAGATATAGGAGAATATATCTGGATTGCAAGAAGGTAAAAAAAGGGAGAAACGAGAAAAGGAAAATAAGGAGTAAAAATTTTTAAAAATTTAAGTAAAAAAAGTAATAATAAAAAATACGTACAGAAAAAGAAGAAAAGAAGAAGAAAATGAAGAAAAAAAGAAAAAAAAGAAAAAAATTAAAAAAACAAAAAAACAGCAGCTCCCCCTCGTGGGTAGGCATGGTTTGGTGTGGTAGGTCTCGGAGGCTGCTCTCAGAGGCTCCGCCTTGGTGTCTGCAGAGGTTAGATAGGCGGCACGCCAAGCTCCGCTGAACTACGCACTGTAGGCCACTCTAATGAGTCCAATCTCCTTGTGCCGCGGTTGAGCCGAGTTGTATTTTCCAGGCCCGCCTCAGTTCAAAGTTCCAGTCCATGCACTTTTATCGTACCACAGATGAGATGTATTTGCTGTGGTGGCTGGCTTCTTAGGGGGAGGAATCAGTGTGTCTTGGCTCAGGCAGGGATTTCGGCTGCCCCTGCCTGAGGCGAGATGTGCAGCAGGAGGTGAAGTGAAGAAGTGCCAGGAGCTGCAGGAAATGAGCTGGTAGCTCCTGCAGACTGAGCGTGCACCCAGGCCTCCACCGCCACCAACTCCCTGCCGGGATCGCGCAGAGGTGGGGGCTATTTTTTCCCTGTTGGCACTCGGGATTCAGGATTCGCACAGCCAATGCTGGGGGCAAGATGTGCCGTGGAAATGAGGTGCGTGCTCCCACTCCCAAAACCGAGGTCAAAGTGAGCGCTCCTGACGCTGCCGCTGCTGCGGCCGCTGACTCCCCGCCGAGATGGCGCAGGGCTGGAGGCTGTTCTTTACCTTGCGCCACCTGGGTTTGGGATTTGGGCTACCCAGTAGTTATCTATGGAGTGAGATTCTCTCTCCAAGCGCGGTTAAGCGTTCTTTACCTCTTCCCCAGAGACAGTATTATGAGCGTCTTCAGTCTCTCTGTCTCTTCCCTTTGTCTCTCGGGCTCCGCGCGCGCTTGCCCCACATTGGGCTGGGGCTCCCACCTCCCCTGCCCATCTCGGGCTGGCCCGTTTTCTAATCTCCCCAGTTCGCACTCACTCACTCAGGTATCCTTGAGGTTCTCTTCTTTCTGGAGTCCGTGTTTTCTCCTTCTGCTCTTGCAGATGAGATCAATGTCTGTCTCAGTTCGATAGATGGGGCAGACGAAGTTTACAGAGCTCCCTTCCTCTCCACCATCTTGGCTCCTCCCCCCTGATATAAACTTTCAACATATGAAATAAGAACAAGCCAGAATTCAGCCCCTAAGAGGCACATTTCTTCCAAACTACAAATCTGGTAAACTAAATGGGACCTTTAAAAATAAAGACACAATGCACAAAATCTGGCAAATATATTTGACTCCAAGATGTGTGGAAGTGAAAAGGAGCAAGGGAAGCATCTGGGCTTTAAGTGTCAAAATTATTCTTTGTGGAGGAGCCACAAAGTGGCTTTGCCATGTAGTACTCCATTGTGTATATATACCGCATCTTCTTGATCCACTCATCAGGTGATGGACATTTAGGCTTTTTCCATGTTTTGGCTATTGTTGACAGTGCTGCTATGAACATTGGGGTACATGTGCCCCTATTCCTCAGCATTTCTGTATCTCTTGGGTAAATCCCTAGCAGTGCTATTGCTGGGTCATAAGGGAGTTCTATGGATAGTTTTTTGAGGAACCTCCACTCTGTTTTCCAGAGCGGCTGCACCAGTTTACATTCCCACCAACAGTGTAGGAGGGTGCCCGTCTCTCCACACCCTCGCCAGCATCTGTAGTCTCCTGATTTGTTCATTTTAGCCACTCTGACTGGCGTGAGGTGGTATCTCAGTGTGGTTTTGATTTGTGTTTCCCTGATGATGAGTGATGTTGAGCATCATTTCATGTGCCTGTGGGCCATCTGGATGTCCTCTTTGGAGGCATGTCTGTTCATGTCTTCTGCCCATTTCTTCACTGGGTTATTTGCTTTGTGGGTGTGAATTTGGTGAGTTCCTTGTATATTTTAGATACTAGCCCTTTATCTGCTATGTCATTTGCAACTATCTTTTCCCATTCTGTCGGTTGCCTATTAGTTTTCTTGATTGTTTCCTTTGCAGTGCAGAAGCTTTTTATCTTGATGAAGTCCCAAGAGTTCAGTTTTGCTTTCATTTCCTTTGCCTTTGGGGATGTGTCGAATTGGAAATTGCGGTGGTTGAGGTCAAGGAGGCTATTTCCTACTTTCTCCTGAAGGGTTTTGATGGTTTCCTGTCTCACGTTCAGGTCCTTCAGCCATTTTGAGTTAATTTTTGTGTATGGTGTAAGAAAATGGTCTGGTTTCATTTTTCTGCATGTTGCTGTCCAGTTCTCCCATCACCATCTGCTAAAGAGGCCGTCTTTTTTCCATTGGATACTCTTTCTTGCTTTGTCAAAAATTAATTGGCCGTACATTTATGGGCCCAGTTCTGGGTTCTCTATTCTATTCCATTGGTCTATGTGTCTGTTTTTGTGCCAATACCATACTGTCTTGATGATGACAGCTTTGTAGTAGAGGCGAAAGTCTGGGATTGTGATGCCTCCTGTTTTGGTTTCCTTCTTGAATATTACTTTGGCTGTTCAGGGTCTTTTGTGGTTTCAGACAAATTTTACGATAGCTTGTTCTACTTTTGGAAGAACGCTGGTGCAATTTTGATGGGGATTACATTGAATGTGTAGATTCCTTTGGGTAGTAATGACATTTTCACAATGTTTATTCTTTGATCCATGAGCATGGAATGTTTTTCCATTTCTTTGTGTCTTCTTCATTTTCCTTCATAAGTTTTCTATAGTTTTTATCATACAGGTCTTTTACATCCTTGGTTTGGTTTATTCTTAGGTATTTTATGTTTTTTTGTGTGAAGTTTTTTTTTTCTCATATTGTTTTTTACTGAAAGCAATTAGTTCATGGTTTAATTTATATTCCTCTTCACTGTCTTATCAAATGACGTGGCAGGAATTTAGTCATAGGACTCAACCAGGCTTCTAGAGTCCTTCTCTGGTTAAGAGGTTATAGAATTTAGAATCTTTCTTAAAACACATCTTTCGTATAAGATTTATTTTTCCTGCAGTATTCAAACTCACACAAATTTCAATTGGATCAACTTTCCTTTTTTTTTTAATAGTATATCTTTTACTATTATCGGAGAGAAGTCTTTCTTAGTGTCACTAATCATTAATGAATAGAAAATGAGCAGATTTTACTTTGACCATTACTACTTAAGCTCTTGTTTTTAAGTGTTTAAAGTAATTTAATACTTGAGAATGTTTAGTTCTTCAGTGGAGCTTACTTAGGAGACAAAAGTTATACACTTGAAACAAAGAAAATGCTATTCCAAGTGATGTGGTGTCGATTATAAACAGCCAGCATCGTAAATTTTTTTTAAAATTGTTATTTGGAGATAATTTCAGACTTAAAAAGGTTGCAAAAATAATACAAGGAATTCCCACATACCTTTTAGCCACTTCTCTAAATGTTAACATTTAGCATAGAACAATGATCAAAACCAAGAAATTCACACTGACACAATGCTATCAACTGATCTGCAGACTTTCTTTTACCCATTGTTCCTCTGGCCCAACTTAGGATCCCACACTGTGTTTGGTTGTCTGTCTCCTTGAGCTCCTTCAGTCTGGGACGCCTCCTCAATCTTCGCTCTTCATGCATGTCTTTGATACTTTAAGAGTACTGCCCAGTTATTTTGTAGAATGTCCCAAAAGAGGTGTTTGTCCTCTCTCAGTTCACCATCTCAGGAGATACATGATATTGATATGTCTCATTACTAGTGATGATAACCTTGATCACTTGCTTAAGGTAGTATCTGCCAGCTTTCTCCATTGTAAACTTACTGTTTTTCCTTTTGTAATGTCTATCTTGTGGGGAGATACTCTGAGATGTACAAGTTTCCTGTTTCTCATTATAGTCTTGTGCATTAATTTTACCATCCACTGATGACTCTTGACAGCAACAGTTAGTACAGTTAGTACTATAGTGTCTGCCAAATGGTGGTTTTCCGTTTCTATTATTTTGTCCACATTTATTCATTGGAAGGGGTGTCCTTTCCCCTTGTTTGTTTATCATTGGGTTGATTATATTGGTGTGGACTCATGGATATTTGTTTTATTCTGTAGATTATCATCCATACCTATTATTATTTATTTGTCACTAGCACCATTTTTTTTTGAGTTAGAATATCAGGGTTCTTAACTTTCCTGTGTACCATGAAATTTGATTTTGGGCAAAATATTCATTCAGCTGTTCTCACCCTCAGTGTGTTCAGCAGTAAAATGGAAATAATACCTGCTTCACTGTATATAAAATAGATTTGCAAACTCTAAAATGTGACACAAATGGTAACATTGTCATTATTTTGTTGTTAAATGCCTATGGGTATTCAGAGAACAAAGGCCGTTTTCAGGAGTAGACTTGAGAGTTCATTCTTTTAGACTTGGTGCTCCAAGGGGACCAAGGGGAAGACCAAGTCTAAATGAAGGAGGTGGAGGGAAATAGCTGTATGGAGATAAGAGGCAGAAGAAAGACAAAAGTAAGTCATAGAAATACAGAGGGGACACATTATCACATTCTGCTGTGTGCAGTAAATACTTTCTATATACCCTAGAATATTAGGCAACAGTAAATGTATTTCTTTGACTATTAATTTTGAAAACTCCCTTGTATCATGTAGCAAAATATGTTGCCAGATTAAATATAAAAACAACATTAACGTAATTTTTTCTTGTGTCTTAAACTGTTGTTTGATTTGGAAACCTTATCTCTGGTGTACTTTATTAAGGATGTGTGAAACACACAAAACCATAAGGTGTTGTGGATGTTACTGCTCTTGTTTTTTTTTTTCCAATTTGCTTTGTGAGTCTTTTTTGGTACCTATGACAAGACTGTGTGCAGAAGTACTTGATGTAACTTCTTCTTATTAAGTTTCCGAATCAATACATATATCCCCTGCTCAGGATCATTTTGTTCCTCTATCCTGTTTGCCTTAGATATTTGGAAGATATATTGAACATTAAATTTGTGGCTTAAGATCTCTCTTTTTTTGTCTTTGGGGATGAAGGTTTTATTTCTTCATGTCACCTCAATCAGGCAAAAAATAGTAGACTAAGCTGCTAAGTAGGTCGACCTGCATGAGCACGGTGAGGTGGCAAATTCTAATGAGATTTCCTGACTTCAGCAGTTACTAGTGATGGGAACAGGGAGTGGAAATAGCAGTACTTGAACTGCAAATAGTCAAGGAAGAATAAATGAGATTCCACTGTGTTCAGCATTGTAACTGAGGAGACAGAAGACTTCACATCACAGTACGTTTTTTTTCTATTCCATGTTAAAGAATGTGGCCAGAAAAAGGCATGAAACCAGAATGAAATAAAGAACAGATCACAGTAAATAATTATATTAGTGGATGGAGGGTATTTCATTTGGCATCTTTTGTATTCTCTTCTACAGTGAAAGATTAGAAATAGACTTGGCCTTATCATTGTGTATGTTTAGAAAAGCTAACATGAGGTATTGAAGCCATCGAAGGTTAATTTTTTGAGGTATATCAGGGATGGATGCTTTATGAAGTCCAGAGACCTCAAAACCAGCAATAAACGCGGTGGACTTCAAACTTTGGGTTTGGCTTAGCTTTTGGTTTTAGTTTGGAATTTCATCTTTTTCTTGTTGGTTTTCAGCTGTTGACTTGTTTGCACAGTGGCACTCAGCTAACTCTCCTCCTTGTCACTGCTGCTCTGACCTGGTCTGCCAGGTAGATAAGATTCTCCAACTGACCATGAGGACATTGGACACTCTCAAGGAATACCTGCCAAGGTGTTAGTCCTTTTTTTTTTTAATTTTTTTTTATGTTTTATTTATTTTTGAGACAGACAGAGCATGAGCGGGCAGGGGCAGAGAGAGAGGGAGACACAGAATCTGAAGCAGGCTCCAGGCTCTGAGCTAGCTGTCAGCATAGAGCCCGACGCAGGGCTCGAACCTACAAACGTGAGATCATGACCTGAGCCGAAGTCAGACACTCAACCGACTGAGCCACCCAGGTGCCCCAGTCCTTCTTTTTTAAAAAAAATCCTTTAATGTTTATTTATATTTTGAGAGAGAGAGAGTACGAGCAGGGGAGGTACAGAGAGAGAGAGAAAAACACAGAATTTGAAGCAGGCTCCCAGCTCTGAGCTGTCAGCACAGAGCCCTACCCGGGGTTCAAACCCACAAGCTGTGAGATCATGACCTGAGCTGAAATCGGATGCTTAACTGACTGAGAGCCACTCAGGTGCCCCGAGGTCTTAGTACTTCAATCAATTAGTTTAATTCCTTTTATTTAGTTGGACTGAAACCCATTATGAAGGGGAAAGTATTATGGAAAAATGTGTTTAATTGCTGTAAGGCTGTGTGGAGAATTTTTAAATAGGAAAATTAAATATTCACCAGAATTCAGTTTGACCATTTGCTATCTAAAGCAAACTTTTGTGCTAAATCTTTTAGGGTTGTATACAAAGAACAAAAAGCTAATTTAAAAAATTTTTAAGTGAAGCATAATTAACATACAATGTTTTATTGGTTGCAAGTGTACCGCTGATTCTGCGGTTCTATACATTATGGTATGCTCGCCCCTGTAAGTGCAGTCACCGTCCACGATCTTACAACACTATCAGGGACTATATTTCCTAGGCTGTACTTTTCATCTTTGAGATTTATTTATTGCTTAAAATGTTTATTTATTTACTTTTGAGAGAGAGAGAAAGAGCAAGCAGAGCACATGGGAGGGGCAGAGAGAGAAAGAAAGAATCTCAAGCAGGTTCTATACTGCCAATGCCGAGTCTGACATGGGGCTCGAACTCACAAACAGAGATTATGGCCTGAGCTGAAATCAAGTGTTGGACCCTTAACCAACTGAGCCACCTAGGTGCCCCTTACTGTATTTGTCTTATAACTGGAAGTTTATAGCTCTTAATCCCCTTCATCTGTCTCACCCATCCTCCCATCCACTTCCCCTCTGGCAGCCAACAGTTCTCTGTACTTAAGAGTGTTTTGTTGTTGTTTTGTTTGTTCTTTTGTTGTTATTTTGTTTCTCAGATTCCATTTACAAATGAAATTACACAGTATTTGACTCAGTTTGACATACTTCACTTAGCATAATAGCATCTGGGTCCATTCATTTTGTCACAGATGGCAAGATCTCATTCTTTTTTTATGGCTGAGTAAGATTCCATCATGTATATGTACCACATCGTTCTCCATTCATCTATCAATGGCCTAACATGTGATCTATCCTGGAGAACTTTCCATGTGTACTTGTAAAGAATGTGTATTCTGCTGGTTTTGAATGGACTTTTCTGTGTATATCTAATAGGTCTATGTAGTCTACTGTTTTGTTCAAAGCCATTGTTTGATTTTTTTCTGTCTGGATACATTGATGTGAGGAGTTAAAATCCCCTTCTGTTATTGTATTACCATAATATTTGCTTTAGATATTAGGTGCTTCTGTGTTGGTTGCATAGATAGTTATAGTTGTCATGTCCTCTTATTAGATTGATCCCTTTATCTTTATGTCTCTTTGTCTCTTGCTGCAGTCTTTGTTAAAAGTCTATTTTGTCTAATAGAAGTATTGCTACCCTGGGTTGTTTTTTTTTTCTTCTTCTGTTTGCATGGTGTTTTTTTCCGTTCCTCCACTTTCACTATGTATGCATCGTTAGGTCTGAAGTGAGCCTCTTGTAGGCAGCATATAGATGGGTCTTGTTTCTTCATTCAGTTACCCTCTCTTTTGATGGAAAGTAATTGCATTTAAAGTAATTGTATGGAAACCAATTTGACAATAAACTATTTTAAAAAATAAATAAACAAAAAATAAAATAAGGTAATTGTTATGTATGTATTTGTTGCCATTTTAATTGTTTTCTGGTTGTTTTTGTAGTTTTTCTTTGCTCTTTTATTTTTCTCTCTTTCCTTGTAGTTTGGTGCCTTTCTTTAGTATTATGCTTGGATTCCTTTAACTCTTTATTTTCTGTGCATCTGTTACAGGTTTTTGATTTGTGGTCACCATTGGATTCATATATAAGATCTTATGTGTCTACCACTCTATATTAAGTTGATGGTCGCTTAAGGCCAAACACATTCTAAACGCACTAAATTTTTCTACCTCCCTCCACGTTTTATGTATATGATGTCTATTTTATGTCTTTTTTTGTGTAGCCTTTGACTAATTTTTGTATATATAATTGATTACTTTTGTGTTTAACTATCACACTACTGGTTTTGCAAATGATTAATCTACCTTTACTGTTTTCTTTTAGTTGTGCAATTCTTTCTTTTTATAATTTTCTTCTAATTATGGCCTTTACCATTTAAAGAGGTCTCTTTAGCATTTCTTTTTTTCTTTTATAGTTTATTGTTATGTTGGTTTCCATATAACACCCAGTGCTTATCCCAACAAGTGCCCTCCTCCATGTGCAGCACCCCCCTTCCCCTCTCCCCAACCCCCATCAGCCCTTAGTGTTTGTTCTCAGTATTCAAGAAGGTTTGCCTCCCTCCCTCTCCCCAACTATTTTTTTCTCCTTCCCCTCACCCATGGTCCTCTGTTAAGTTTCTCCTGTTCCACTTAGAAGTGAAAACAATGGTATCTATCCCTCTCTGACTGACTTATTTTACTTAGCATAACACCCTTGAGTTCCATCTACATTGCCACAAATGGCCAGATTTCATTCTTTCTCATTTCCATGTTATTATTCCATTGTATATATAAACCACATCTTCTTGATCCATTATCAGTTGATGGACATTTAGGCCCTTTCTATAATTTGGCTGTTGTTTTTTGTTTATTTTTGAGAGAGAGGGGGACAGTGTGAGCAGGGGAGGGTCAGAGAGAGAGGAAGAAACAGAATCTGAAGACAGACTCCAGCTCTGAGCTAGCTGTCAGCACAGCACAGAGCCCGACACTGGGCTCGAACCCACCAACCGTGAGATCATGACCTGAGCCGAAGTCGGATGCTTAACCAACTGAGCCACCCAGGTGCCCCTTGATTTGGCTATTGTTGACAGTGCTGCTATGAACATTGGGGTACATGTGCCCCTATGCATCAGCACTTCTGTATCCCTTGGGTAGATCCCTCGCGGTGCTATTGCTGGGTCATAGGGGAGTTCTATGGATAGTTTTTTAAGGAACCTCCATACTGTTTTCCAGAGTGGCTGCACCAGTGTACATTCCCACCAACAGTGTAGGAAGGTGCCCGTCTCTCCACACCCTCGCCAGTATCCATAGTCTCCTGATTTGTTTATTTTAGCCACTCTGACTGGTGTGAGGTGGTATCTCAGTGTGGTTTTGATTTGTATTTCCCTGATGATGGGTGATGCTGAGCATCGTTTCATGTGTCTGATGGCCATCTGGATGTCGTCTTTGGAGACATGTCTGTTCATGTCTTCTGCCCATTTCTTCACTGGATTATTTGTTTTTCGGGGGTAGAGTTTAATGAGTTCCTTATTCATTTTGGATTCTAGCCCTTTATCTGATATGTCATTTGCAACTATCTTTTCCCATTCTGTTGGTTGCCTGTTAGTTTTCTTGATTGTTTCCTTTGCAATGCAGAAGCTTTTTATCTTGATGAGGTCCCAATAGTTCATTTTTGCTCTTGATTCCCTTGCCTTTGGGGATGTTTCAATTAAGAAATTGCTGTGGTTGAGGTCTAGGAGGTAGTTTCCTGCTTTCTCCTCTAGGGTTTTGATAGTTTCCTGTCTCACATTCAGGTCCTTCAGCCATTTTGAGTTTATTTTTGGTATGGTGTAAGAAAGTGGTCTAGTTTCATTCTTCTGCATTTTGCTGTCCAGTTCTTCCAGCACCACCTGTTAAAGAGGCTGTCTTTTTTCCATTGGATACTCCTTCTTGCTTTGTCAAAGATTAATTGGCCATACATTTGTGGGTCCAATTCTGGGTTCTCTGTTCTATTCTGTTGGGGCCCAGTAAGCCAAAAAACCTCCCGCATAGCGACCGTTGCTGGCTAGGCCTCCGGGGCACAGGAGAGTCTATATAAGTGACCATTGACGGCTCCTCGGAGAATCTATATAAGTGACCGTTGATGGCTCTGCCTCCGGGGCACAGGTGAACTATTTGGGAAGTTGTGGCATAAGTCGAGAGACTGTGAAACAACACTTGGCTTCCTGGGCCACACATGTGGCTTCTATTCATCCTGTCTGTGATTTTCTCGTTTCTTTGTAAAGAGGCATATACTGTTAGGCTTTGAATCAACTTGGGTCAGTTCGTGACGCCAGCCCTCCCCTTACATTGCTTTCTAGCTCTTTTTCTGCTGTTGGGGTAGACATAATCCTCTACCAAAAGATTTGCCTATTAAAAAGGATAAGCATCTTGCCCATGTATAACTGATGAGGGGCCTTAAGGAATGTAAATCTCCTCGTAGAATTCTTCAGGCTCATCTTCTGCTTGGAGCCAGACTATTATTAGGGAATCACTCTCTTGCAATGACTTGATAATTTCTGTTATTTACACCTGTCCTGTTAAGCATGACCCTTTCTGGAGCATGTCTTTACTTCAAAGACCTTGAAGTATGTAACCATTAAAGAAATGATGTAATCACCCATGGTATATAAGACCCTGGCTATCTAAGTAAAGTGTGGCTTTACCACCATCCACTTTGTCTGTCTGATCTGTCTGGTCTGTCTTGTCTGTCTTGTCTGTCTTCTTTCCTAGAGATATTGCGCTGACACCAACCCCCTACTTGGGACCTTTTGACTGGGGTGTGTGGGCTGGTCCCCCGCACTATTCCATTGGTCTATGTGTCTGTTTTTGTGCCAATACCATACTGTCTTGACGATGACAGCTTTGTAGTAGAGGCTAAAGTCTGGGATTGTGATGCCTCCCGTTTTGTTTTTTTTCTTCAATATTACTTTGGCTATTCGGGATCTTTTGTGGTTTCATACAAACTGTAGGATAATTTGTCCTAGCTTTGAGAAGAATGTTGGTGCAATTTTGTTGGGGATTGCATTGAATGCGTAGATTCCTTTGGGTAGTAATGACATTTTAACAATATTTATTCTTCTGATCCATGAGCATAGAATGTTTTTCCATTTCTTGGTGTCTTCCTCAATTTCCTTCATAAGTTTTCTATAGTTTTCATCATACAGATCTTTTACATCTTTGGGTAGGTTTATTCCTAGGTATTTGATGGTTTTTTGTGCAGTTGTGAATGGGATCAGTTTCTTGATTTCTCTTTCTGTTGCTTCATTATTGGTATATAAAAATGCAACCGATTTCTGTACATTGATTTTGTACCCTGCAACCTTGTTGAATTCATGGATCAGTTCTAGTAGGCTTCTGGTGGGGTCTGTTGGGTTTTCCATGTAGAGTATCATGTCATCTGCAAAAAGTGAAAGTTTGACTTCTTCTTTGCCAATTCTGATGCCTTTTATTTCCTTTTGTTGTCTGATTGCTGATGCTAGGACTTCCAGCACTATGTTAAAGAGCAGTGGTGAGAGTGGACACCCCTGTCGTGTTTCTGATCTCAGGGGGAAAGCTCTCAGTTTTTCCCCATTGAGGATAATATTGGCTGTGGGCTTTTCATAAACTGCTTTTATAATGTTTAGGTAAGTTCCTTCTATTCCGACTTTCTCAAGGGTTTTTATGAAGAACGGGTGCTGTATTTTGTCAAATGCTTTTTCTGCATCTATCGACAGGATCATATGGTTTTTTTTCCCTTCTTTTGTTAATGTGATGGATCACATCGATGGATTTGTGAATATTGATCCAGCCCAGTAACCCAGGAATGAATCCCACTTGATCATGATGGATAATTCTTTTCAGATGCTGTTGAATTCGATTTGCTAGTACCTTGTTGAGTATTTTTGCATCTGTATTCATCCAGGATATTGACCTGTAATTCTCTTTTTTTGC